>JAGVSQ010002293.1:0-25262 GCA_022683975.1 Rhyacophila evoluta | reverse complement strand
AGTATTTGACTACAGTTGGCTGTCAAAATATTTAAAATATGAGGCACGGAACGTTGCGAGTCTGGCAGGTAGCTGCTGGAGTACACAATAACGTAATATTATGGTTCCCGCGGGTCAGGTGTCAATATAACTACTTAAACTGGCCAAATTGTAGGATATTAGTATATGAGACTAATTTGTGAAATGTTTGCAATCCGTTTAACATAACATAATGTTTCAAATTGTATTGGTTTTTTAAATCCAAAATCTGAAAGTTCACATGTTTACCTTTTTTTTTATTTGTAAAAGTGATAAATATTATTTTTATCTTTATTTTTACCAATCAAATAAGGCTGATTTTTTTTAAGCTGTTGACACAATATATATTACAACAGTAAATAGGTCGTACAATAATAAAATATAGCTATTAAAATAATATTTATCAAAATATACACCTAATGTAATAATTATAATTTTTTTTAATTCTAGAAAGTACCTCCCTAATTTATTATTTTAATCGGTTTCCAAAAAAGTTATCACATATTTTATTTAATTTGACAAAGTAAATGGAGATAGATTTAATTTAAAAAATTTTATAAATACTTTTCCATAAAAAAATCTTTCCCATCGCTTTATTTTTTAAGTATTTACTGTACAAAATATTTTCAGAACCATAACCAACTTGAACCGAGAGATTTAGAATAAAGTTGGCTGATAGTTACCCCAGTTTTCAGTGACAATTTTAAGGTGTTGGCAATACAATAAAACCGTATAATTAAGATGGCAGCACTCATGCCAATTTGACAATTTGAGAATTTGTTTGTTGGTCGGTATGCTTCTACTATAATTAAATTTTGAAAGAAAACCTTTACAATGTCTGGGCAGGGACACCAATTTACTGGAGGGTTTCCTAACAATCAATCGAACATGCGGAATAATTTTGGCACGGGTCCGATGGGTCCATCGATGCCAGGTTCCATGACAAACCAGATGACAGGTAAAATTTGCATGGTGTACTTATCATTTAAAAGTTGTATTTCTTGGAAGTGCACTGTTAAACTGTGTATGCACATTTGATCAAATTTTAATTTTATATTTAATCATAATGTTGCTAAGATTTATTAAAAGCGAATGCATATACTTTTATAAGTCATGAGGTAGAAGAGAATTATATGAATACATACTTAATAAGGAGATTCAGAAATTAGAAAAAAATCATAATTACGAACATGGCAGTTTTATGGCGGACATTATAATAGCGTAGATTCTCCATTGTGGTTGTCTGTTAATGTTACAGGAGTGATGGGTGGTCAGATGACAGGAGCTGTAGGAATGGGTGGCATGGGGAGTCAAATGGGACAAACTTATAATACCGGAATGCAAAATCCTATGGGGAATATGCCTGGAATGCCACAGCAGGTTTGTAGTTTTAATATTCCATTGGTGTAAAATAAAAATATTATTTATTTAGATAAAATGAAATTTATTATCTGAAATGCCATCCAATGGCCATCTGTAGATGGTACTTTCATTCAAACAAAAAGCTTGAGCTTGTGCAATACAGTGAATGACTTACACAATCTTGAATAATATCAGATTTATCAGTGTTGCGTTTACCAAATTAAAATAGTTTCTGCATGAATCAATTCATGTTCTCAAAAGAAATTTATTTGTCAATTCTTCAATTATTTAAGAATTAATTTGTAAGGCTAAAGAATTTCAATGACGCATATGCCGTAACATTATTATAATGTTAACAATACATGACGTATCATATTATAAATATAGTATTACTTGGGTGACCAAATCGTGGCTAGCGAGCTGCATGTATCTCGCAGGCGAACAGTGTGCTTCTTGCCCAAATAAAAGATCAAAATTGGAAAGTAATTATTTTATTTCATTTCACTGTTACATAGTTATTTGAAAACATAAATATGAAATATGATATGTTAAAAAATGTAATACAAAAAATATGTTGTTCTGATACTGTGAAATAATTTCATATATCTTAAAAAAATAGAGGAATGTTGAGTCAGCTGCAAAGAGTTTTATTCATGACTTGTTAGGATATTTTTATTTCAGAACCTGCTTTCAAAACTCAATAGTCAAACAACTTGCGAGTGATTGAATTCGGCTGACCGGGAGAAGGGGCATCTGTGGCCGTACCCCAAAAATTAAACTGATTTTTCAGTTGCTCAGCTTTTTTTCCTTACCAAAGCTAAATAAAAGGCTCCTTCTTAAATTCCTCCATGAAATACGGCTCCCAATGGTCGTAAAGATAGCCACCTCGTACATATAACTATATTGTTATTAATTATGTCAATTTACTTTCTAAATATGTTATAAATTATCTAATTATAAAAATTTTGAAGTATAACGAGTAATATCACTTTTTCTAGAGTATGGCAGTTGCAAGCGCTGCAGCTTCACCAAATCCTGGGATGGGTGTGATGGGAATGGGAACTCCTATGAGTACAAACACAGGACTTACGGGAACAATGCCTATGTCTGGTTCAGGTATGGGAACCACTATGACTGGTACTGGAATGCAAACAAATATGGGAATCTCAGGAAATACTATGGCTAGCAGTCAGACCATCTCCAATCCGATGAGCACGGTTGTTGTCGGAGCTAACACTAACATAGCTATCGGGCAAAGTAGTGTCAGTGTTGGCAACCAAGCTAGTCAAGTGGCCAATCAACCACAACAGAATAAAGAATTTAATACTGCATCCTTGTGCAGGTAACAAACACCCTTTTATTTTCAAATATTAGTGAAAGAAATATTTTATAATAATATTAAAGTAATAGCAGTATTAATTTAATTGATGGTGAAATTTTAGTATAATTCATCTGAAATCATCAAAATGTTAATGATGCAGTGTCAAATTGTAAGAGTTCATAGAGATATATTGAATATATTAATTCATGCTTATTAACCTTATCCGGTTTATGTTGAAAATGATGAATTCATTTCCTGCAGATCCATAATTTTGCATGGAGAGAAATTGTTATAAAATATCCAAAAATTATCTAATAAGCTCTGAATATAGGTTGTAGTAATGTATCAGAATATCTCATTATGTGATACAAAATTTAATAAGATACATATAAAAAAATATTTAAACTAATTATATTGGTAAATGACTCGTATGTGAATGTATTTAGAAAACTTTTTTTTTTTCAGATTTGGCCAAGAAACTGTTCAGGATATTGTGAGTCGGACGCAAGAAGTATTTCAGACCTTAAAAGCTATTCAGGTATTGATTCTTTACAATATCCAATTTTGAGTTTTAATAATTTATTGAGTAATAAAAATTTAATAATGATTTAACTAAAATCTGACAAACAAATGTGTAACGCCATCTGTAAAAATGTTTGTTAACTAAATGTACGCCGCATAAAGTAGTTTCCTGTACTTTGTTAAAACAGCGATATTTCAAACCAAAATAGTTTATTTCAGAAAGTGGTTCATTTCCTGATTTTAGTTCAGTTACATTTCTATTTCAGCCTCCCAATGGTACAGCACAAGGCTCAAACTCGAGTAATGAAAAAAAAGCCAAGATACAAGAACAACTTCGGACAATACGTTTACTCTTCAAAAGACTGCGCCTTATTTATGAAAAGTGTAATGAAAACTGTCAAGTGCCGGTAAGTTATCAACTTCATAAGTGGTTTTGTGGTTCCAAAAATTGGATGGCATTGATAAATAATCTTTCATAATATTGATACTAAAATAGCTTTTAGAGGTGTAACCTCAGATTGTCCACCTTATACAACGAGCAAAATATTTGTGTAGATTTTGTAATGATCTCCTTTGTTGAAAACTATGTTGAGCAGGTGATCCATATGATTTTCTTTAGTGAGTGGGTGGATAGTGGTTTAGGAGCTCAATTGTACACATTAACATTCAACACTATTCTCATAGCTTTAGCTGTGGAGATGAATGAAAATGTCTCCTTGGCACAGTTCATAGCGGGCCATATTATAAATTTTTGCATTGGTAAAAGCTTCTGCATCCTGAAAAAGTTTATAGTAATCTATTTGCTAATACACTCGGACCTCGTATAACACTGTACTCCTACAACACAGTTAATGAATTGTGCCATAATCTTGTATAACATGTTTTATATAACACATTAACCTCTTTACGGTCACGCTATAGAGCGACCACTCAACAACACAGTGACGGTTACTTGAGTACTACTAAACTGTGTAATAATACATTCACAGATGGCACTCAAAACCGTTCAGAAATAACGGCGGTTATATTCGGCATGTGCACTGTGTTACGCACCATGCCTCGCGAATATATACGTCATAATTACTAAAGGGGTTAATTCAAAAATATGTCCAATTTGGACAGTCCCAGAACATGCCATAACAAAATTATTCTATTCGTTATATTCGACTAAATTCATGGTCAAAGAAATATATAAATCCACTTTAAATGCTTGCTGAAGATGTACTAAAAGCAGACAATCAATTATTTGGCAGTTTTAAAAAGTTAAATCCAAAAATTCTCAAGAGTAGTCTTCTAATACTGAAAACTTACAACATATCTTAAAAAAAAGTAGAATGAATAGTCTTTTAAGTGATAGTCATGATGAGTGATGTATTATCTAAGTATTTCAAATAGATACGTAAACGTATATTTGTTGTATTGTTTATTGGAAGAAAATGTGGGACAAAATTGATCTTTCAAATTTTTTTGGAATGCATGACCTAATTTTGTATGAACTTCAAACCTCATATAATATGAATTTGTACTACATGACGTTTTTCTGGAACCATATGACTGTGTTATATGAGGTCTGACAGTATTGTATGATTAACTTTCCTTTGTAATGTGAGTGCATACTTCAAAAACCCAAGTTTATATTCTTGCTAAGACCTGTTTTTATGATTAAAGAAATATAATTACTTTTCTGATTTTTACTGCTAATAATTATTGTTTAATGTCTTCTCAGGGAATGGAATACACACATATAGAGAGTTTAATACCCCTAAAAGAAGAATATGAACATAAAACAATTGATGAAAAGAAAACATCGGAGGCTTACAAAGTTGTTTGTGAAGAAAATAAAGAATTAACAGAACAGGTTGTGTTGAAGAATAAGCAATTGAAAGAAGTGATAAACAATTTAAGAACTATTATTTGGGAAATCAATGCTATGCTCACAATGAGAAAATCGTAAAAAATAATTTAACAATTGAGTGTATTTTTTATGGACTGAATAGAAAATTTGGTTTCTTAACATCAGACCAAATATTTACAAATTGTCTAGAATCTAGATATTTTAATATGGTAATCGTTACTACCAACATAATGTCAGTCAGTGTAGTTTTTATGTGGAGCCATTGATCGAGTACACAAAGGCAACATTTCAAATTGTATATTTCGGCTGCTTCCATTATCAAAAACAATTGTTACAGAGTCATTTTACCTAGTGGGTATCTTGAATTCATTTTTGTACTTATACTTGATATCAATCTGTGTTAGCTTTTATCAGAGTTTGTGAACATAATTTGTAACAGAAACTGTAAAAAGATGTTTTTAATAAATGATTGTAAATATAAAAATTGGTTTATTGATATTTCTTACATATACCATAATATATCACTACCAATATTATCCTTTTTTTAAATCCAATTTATTATTATTTTATGCTTAATTTCAACAATATCATGTTATTTCAATTTCTTCAAGGCCAACATAAATAATAGGTGAATGATTTCTAAAAGGCACTGAAAATGTTGTTAGCATTGGTCTCTTTATTATAAGCAGGGTTTGTGACTCTTGTGTGATAAATCCTTATAACAAACTAATGATGCATGTGATTTCTAATATTGTATTTTTTATTCATGCTTCAGTGCAGCATGATTTACGATCAGGTTATTTTGAATTAAAATGACTTATTCTACTAGCTAGCTGTCTGGCATCACAGATATAAAAATGAGAAACTTAAATTGATGAGTGAGAACACACATTTTTGAGTGGGTCTCGATTTTTCAAATGTCATGATGAAAGCAAAAGGGGACATTTTAATTTAATTTCACTAATTTAAAATAGAAACGCTTCATAACATATTTTGACATCTTTAGAGTTGGTACACTTATGTTTTTAAACTAGGAAAGGACAATCTTCATTATGGAATTACACTATTTTATCATGTCAAACTTCTTCTGTATTTTTTCTAAATGGAGCACATGGCTACCACATGGCGCCTCCAGGAACCTGTCACGCCAGCCGTCTTTCCCAGGTCATCATGCTAGCATCTTAGTTTTGACACTGGCAATTTTGAATACAAAGTATCATTATTTGTGTTTGACTTAATATTGCTATGTAAATCTGCTATTTGAACTTTTTTTTTATTAAATTCAATATACAATGGAAGCCGAATATTGGATAATATTATCAATCGGCTGTTCTTATCACAATCAATAAGTCAGTGAACACATCGTCCCCAATATTGCAGGAACATGCGATTACAATTAGTTTCAGTCACTCTCTCTGTAAAGTATAGCTTTATTTTTTACAATTTCTCGTATTATTGGCACATTTTTGTATAAACACGTGTATGTTTATAAATTGTGTAGAAATTATGTGCTCGTGCGATAATGTGCCAAAGATACAAGAGATTGCAAAAAATTATACTATATTTTACAAAATGACTTAAACCAAAAAATCGAGTTACATGTTTCCTGCAATGTTGGCGACGACATATAAAATTAATTAAAAATTATCTGCTAACTATAATTAAGCTTCCACTATTTTTATCATGTAGTCTCCAGTTAATCTATAGATAACCTTAAACACTTTAAATATGAAGATTATATAAGTTAATCTATAGATAACCTTAAACACTTTAAATATGAAGATTATATTCAGGAGATTCAAATGGCAGGCAATCAATAAATGTTATTCATCTATTTTTGAAATGATTTTAATGTTTTAATAAAGTATGTAGTTTTTGATAAATATAATTGCCTTGTATGAAATATTTTATAATACATTATGTTCAATATGTTTTTATTCTTGTGCTTAATGCTATCAGCCATTTATTATTATCAAAATTTACAGGTCCCATAGTGATCAATCGACTTTCACTATTATTATAAAACTATTAATCAACTTATTTAATATATCCTTGTTCTACACTTCTTCAAACAAACAAATAGCCCATGAACTTTTTGTGAAATTTAAATGTACTGAAATAATTTGTAAATATGTACATATTGTTTGTTTTTAGTTTTGTATCTGGAAGAGATTGCTGTTGTACGAGTCATCTCTGCGATGAATGTTCTTTAAAGTTTACGATGCCTCTATAATGTGAAATTTCTGTCTTCTTCATGATCCTTCTTTACAATGATGACATTGGTAGGATCTTAACTCCGGTAACCTAGCTTTATGAAGTCATATCACACTCATACAGCTAGATAACCAAAGATAACACCTGATACCATTTGATGATCTTGTCTTCTTTTTTCTTTCACTTTTTTCTTCTCGACTCCAAAAATAAAACTGCCGTGATTTATGTCCCTCGTGTTGTTCAGTGGATTCTGAAAAATATAATAGATAAAATAATTACTAAATGTGCAAAAAAAAACAATTTCTATGCAAAGAAATGAAATTTTAGCAAAAGCTGTGTGACTGACTGTAGTAGACAAAGAGAATGAAAATTATAAACTAAAGATAATTTTTATATATTATTATTAAAAAATTTGAATAGTGAAGAGATATGAAGCAAAAGAAGTGGTTGGGTTGGGTGGCATTTAATTCTCGTATTTTTTAAGATTTGTATAGTCTATCTATAGGAAATAATTTTTAATCTAGTTTGAGAAAGAACTATGTTTAACCTAGATCTTATACTCATTAAGCCTAATGTTGAATTTTTTCCGGAATGACTTCATGGACACAACAAACCAACCGGATCTCGCCCGGAATAATTCACATTATGAGGCACTGGATTTTCAGTGTCCGGCTGATAAAATGCCACCTATTGCGTGACGATGATATCATTAATGTTTTTGACGCCTGAATCATCTGTTTTTTTCTTTGAATGAATTTACCGGAGATTGTTAATATATTATAAATATTTACACTTTTCATAAATAATATTGTAAGTCCAAGCATGTCGCGAATAATTTGCCAATATACAATGTCAGACGCGTCTGCCGCCACCGCGAAATTTTAGTCGGTGGTCGATGCTGTAAATTCAGGGCTACCAAAAGTATTTCAATTAAAATATTTTAACCAAATTATTAATTCCATGATTATTTTATATGTTTACCGATAATTGATCCGAATTGGTTATATTCCTAGAATTCGATTAAAATTAATTTCAATTATACCATACATATATATGTATGTATTTGATATACATAAATCCTAGTTTAAAGATGCTTAAAAACTGTATGGAAAATTGAAAGAACATTAGTTGGTAAGTAATAGTGCGATTTCTCTGTATTTTAAAATTGATAGAACAAAAAACAAAGTTTAATAATTTACCAGTATCTAAATTAATCATACCAGTATTCAGATTCGGAAAAAATTGGGACGTGGATGCAGTTATTAAGCAGTGAAATGAAACTGAAAAAGAAAAAAAGGACTATGGATAGAATATTAGCTAATATATTTTCTGACAAATAAAATAAATAAATACTTCCTGAACAATAATATGATAATTATTTCACATAATTTAAAATATATTTAGTAATATTGGTATTGTAAGAACAAATTCACAAATTAATATGTTCACTGTAATTAATATAACACGTACCGATATATATGAAGAGCTAGAGGTAATAAGTATGAATCGCGAGGATCATAAAGATGTACTAAACACAATAAATAATTATGGTAAATGAGATGTTATATAATGATTACATTAGTACTAATGTTTGCAAATTATCAAAATCCGTAATCCAATTTGTAACAATAAAAAGACTCATCCCCACGTCCTAAGTTTACCATAGAGTAAAAAATAACAGCAATTATTTGTGAATGACAAGTAAGATCAGATAATTTGCTTTCATACCATTGTATAGAGATTTTTATTGTATGAACTATTGGTTTATTAGTCAATTACGTAAAAATCATTTTTTATTGTAGTTTTAGGCATCCACAATATATGCAAAAAAGACCACAATAAATTAAAAAGCTAGAATTAGAAACAGAAAGAAAAACACACAGGAAGGAGCTGGAAAGATCATATTCTAAGAAATTATCAATTCAATATGAAAACTCACTTCACTCAGAGAAGTATCAATAACTAAACAAATTTTCTTAATGACCATTGGCGTTTAAGCATGACTAATGATAGATTAGTTATACATTTTGTAATAAAATAACTGATATAATCGATTCCTTAATTTTCAGGGACACGCAGACAGATATTCCTGACTAGACTACAAAAATCGTAAAAACTGCGTTACCAAATGCATATTCTTAATTGAATAACAGAAATGTATTTTAATAATTTGATTTACTTATAAATACCTTCAGTAAAAAGGTAAATATTGTAACTAGCTTCATGGTTTAGGTAAGTACAATTTCTGAAATAAATTAAAATTAAAAAGTAGTGTTTAGTGTTAATTACTTCAGTATAAAAAATGCCCCATGCGTGTAAATATTCGAAATAATCTGGGCAGGTGCATTGTACATTCTGGATAATGTGAAATACCGGATCCATAATCAGATTACTGCAATGCATAATTGTTACATGGGTATTTAAAATACTGAATATATAGAACACTATCGTTTATTACGTTGTTATGTCAATATAGCATCTATTCACGTAAATAAATATCAATATAACTCTACATGCGGCCAAATTTGGAACTAGGCTAAGCTCCAAACAAAAACTGACAAGTAAAAATCACCGTGCAGGTAAGACTAGATAGGTATTGCGCGCTAAACAGTTGTCTGATAACCGATTCTTGTGAAATGATCTGCCAAGACATGTTTTCTCATTGCGAAGATTCATGTATGTACTCCACTTTCGGAGCAAACTTGGGGAAAATGGTAATACAGTAGAATTGTGTTACAACTTAGAGCTTGAACAGGATTGAAGTAACCATTGCAAAGTTCAGTAAATTTTATTTATCATGCCTATTTGAGAATAGATTTATTTGTCAGTGTTTGCTGTTTGCAGTTTCCAATTAGGGACCAGTCGAATTTTCGAATTGATACCTCCAAATTTAGTTACAATGCAATACGAATTATTATCAGCACAAAAATAATGCGCGTAGAATATGATATTGTTAAATTATTTAGTCTTGGGAACGATCGCATTACCAGTTAATCGTAATAATAAACTGATGACACCTAAATACTCAATTTAAATGACGACAATGTTGATAGACTGTCATCAAATTACATGTGCAGCGTGATACTGTTTCAAACGTAAAAGTCGCACTTAATATTAATCACTTGAAATAAAATATTTTTACTCAGGATGGTCAGCTGTTTTTAAATATAAAACATATACTTATTCGTTTGACAACACAATAACTATTTATCCTAGTTTAATGCTACCACGGTAATGCATCTTGAAATTTTTATACGATCAGGCCTAATCAATTATTCAGTAGGACTTCGAGTAGCAAAAATATTTCCACCCAAGGAAGTTTGATGGCAGTTGATACGTCAAAGTAAAATAAAGTATATTTTTTATTCGTATTGCAACGTGCATGTTTAATTTTATTATAATCAAGCTAAATTTTAAAGTCATCACTATGTATCGATCAGTTAATTTTTTTCGAATGTCGACTTCCGGATAAAATTTGAGCATTGCCCACGCGCCGTTTGTTGCACGTGTCATAGATGCTTTAACATTTCTAATAAACGGTATTGTCTCGACTCTTCAGATTTAGAAAGCGAAATATTATATCCTGTATGTTTTTAAAATATTTTTTTAAGAAGTAGAGATTGTGGGTTTAAAATTTGACATACGTTCAGTTCAAGTATCGTTTCGTAAGTTAATGTGCAAAAAACGTGAAGTCTTTATTCTTCAATTGCCATGCCCATTATTTTGTTTACTATTCTGTTCACATATTGAAATGTGTGAAAGAGTCAGGAAAGAGGTCTACCATTCTTTGAATTCTACCAGAACTTTTATTCCATACGCAGCAGTTCGGACTTTCCGACGCCGCTTGGCATGTTTGTCATTGTTTTCGAAGTTGACGAGACGGTTTTACTAATGTGTCACTGGGTGATTTCAAATTGAAATTATTGCCCATTCTGAAACTTATACGCCTTGTGCAAAAAAAACACTGGACATTATTTTAGTAACCAATAATGGCATTAAAAAACTGAAGCCAGTCATAACAACTTTGGTTTTTTTTTTAAATAAACAGGTTCATTATCCTAATGGTATCAATAAAAGTTAAACACATCAAAATAAGTAAATATTGTTGTCTGTGACTAGGTTTTCCTTTTTGGCATCGTCCTGACACGAGCGATATAAATACACGTAAACATTGATGAAAGACTTGATCCAAGCAAATAACGATCCTTAATGAAGGTTATCAATAAATAACAAATAGTTCACGAACCAAACGTCAATCACTTTCAATCAAAAGTAATACTTATAAATGGCCTAAAAACGTTTAAATTATTATAATAACATTTCGAGACTAATTGTTTTGCAAATTAAAACTTTTCGGCAGCTTGTATTATATATAATTCGGACATAATATAAGTAAATTAAAATCGAAAAGAAAAAAAATACCTTCAAATTCAAATTGTAATTTGATAAGGTGACCACAAACAAAGTAAACTGCGATAACAGTATAACAAAAAAAGTCAGTTACTTAGCATTCGTATTGTGTCTTAGCAGTTGACAGCATTTTCCAGGAAAGCTTATTTTTAGCGAAAAATACCGGTAATGAGTCTTAAATAAATCCTTACACGTATATTTGCCTCACCGTGTAAACTTCAAAATAAACGACAATACTCGGAGTTCACAAAGTAGTGTTCAATTAATTATTGCTATAATATGAAATTAAACTTTCAAGTAACTGTTATAACACGGAAATATAACAATTTCTTGGTAGTGAGTAAATGTAATAAGTAATGAATCTAATATCTATTTTTAATTTGGTATTTTTAGTTTTTACTTGTGCAGTACATATTTTTAAATTTGAATGGGCGAGTATTGTGAAAAATGGCAACATTGATTTGTACGTCTGAATTTTGTAAATTTGTCATTTTAATACACTTAATAAAAGTTGAGTAACGGGTTTTTATTATAAATTATATTTTCGCAGGAGGAATACAATAATATAATGCGGATATCCAATAACTGTGAATTGTATTCTACGAGGGTCGCCTGTCAATCATCCGTTCAATTCGTTGTTTCATATCATTTTGCTAAATTGAGTAAAATGTTAAAATATGATTTTACAAACACATGCACATTGTCATACAACTAATTATTAATTTTCTGTTACATACAATAACAGTTTGTTTATGTATTTTGTACCAATATTGGTCAAAATAAATTGTCAATGACATGTTATTGTTAGTATTTATCTTTCGTGCATTTTTACTTATTGGTGAGATAACATTTAAATGTGGTTTATTTTCTCCCCGCATTTGATATTTTAAAATTTGCAGTTGGCAGCACTGATTAGCAATGAACTTTGTGAACGAATTGTTTGATTTCACTGTCAGGGTATAAAGTTCGATATACCTATCGAAACGTCAACAGTCAAATACTAAGTGAAAAATTAAACAAATATTGCATGACGGCATGAACAATATCTTATACACTTTTTGCAGCCTCCGTCATAGCATAGCGTGTCGAGATTATTGACATTTTGTCACATGTTACAAGTTCAATATCGTCATGTTATTCTCACAAATGGGCGGTGATAATTACTAGCAGTGGACTTATTTATTATCACTGAGAAACGTTTAATAGGATATCGTATGACAGTGTTTACATTAGTTATAAAATAAAGGAAGTGTTTGATATCAAGTAAGCCTCTACGTATTTTCATTAATTTTAAACATACACGAAGCTGGAGGAAAAGTATCCTCCAAAATTTGCATTGCAACGCGAACTGTGAGTGTGACATGTGTTCTGTATGCCCAATTTATCCAATTCAGGCACAATAAAGTCACCAGTAACTGTTACAGCATTGCCAACTGTTGCCCCCTATATTGTGTATTAATTGAAATTTTTCAGTGCCCCACTAGGCAATTCTGTTATTATAAAGCCAGCCATGTCGAAATGTGCCTGCCTCTTTCGATCATGACGATTTTATGCCAAAAATTGAACAATTATAGAAATAAAATGTTTTACAACGTTGTTGCGGCGTTAGATGCTCTATAATTAATTGATATCCACTACTCTCCATGACTTAACATGAATTGAATTATGACCAAGCTAAATCGGCCTGGAACATAAAACGCATGATGCATTCGTCATATATTTAGTAAAAAAAGAATGTTAATTTTTATCACGTATACAATCATTAGAAACAATTGAAGTTTCTTATGTAACGAATAACACCGTAAAACATCATAACGAAGACCGTAAAAAAATAACTGAAATTAAATATCTATCTATGATCGTTGTTTAACCGTAATAGCTGTACCTATCTATACCTATTGAAATATTATTTTTTATATGAAGATTCCAAATAACTTCTAGTATGAAAAGTAATTGGGTATTACACTAAGAGATAGAAAACATTAACAATTCATTATTGTTCCTCCAACGCCATTCAATAACATTACTAAAACCCCGGAGATCAGATTGATACGGCATATATTTTTAACCAATAGCGGATAGATGCCAATCGATAATGATGATAATATTATGTAAATGTATGTTATATTATACATTATGAACGTATATATACATAATCTGATAATACTAACCAACATTGCTTTCTTAATCCACGTTGCCATGGTTTCCAGTCGGGTTTTTTAAAGCCCTGGTTTTTAAAACATTGCTTGGCAACGGTTCAAAACAAGTTTCAACGAAACTTCCTATCGAACTGTCATCAGATTCCTTATCATTGTCAGACAGACTTGTGAGTGTGATGATTTTTCAAGAGCTGGTTTTGTTTTACTAATGATATTTGCAGAACAACAAAGTCATACAAGTCATGGTTTCCTTTTTTTCGGCGAAATATATTATTTATATACATTTAGCGATTATTCACACACGCCCTGAATATATATAACTCACTTGACATTGTTCGAATATAATTTGCTAATGAGCACGTACAACCATACAGAGTTTTTGACAAACATTAAAGCATGCATACGTTTGTGTATGTACATTTTTGAAATAAACGAATGACAGATTGTCGTTTGTTTTTAGTACGATGTGAAGTAAGAAATAATATTGTGTTATAAATTTATTTGACGCACGGTCGTAAGTCCTTCGAACTGGAATTTCCAAACGGTAGCCTTTGAATCCATGAGCACACTTGCGTTTTCAGAAAAATTCGCGTGTATGAAATCATTATTAGGAGTGATTTGTTATTGCCACTCCACTTATGGTTATAAGTTTACTTTGGAATATACAATCCAGGGCAAAGCGTAATTTAAGAGTTTGCTTAAAACCCTTTGGTTTACTTTAAACACTTGTAAACGTGACATTTAAGAATACAGTAGAACCTCTACATAACGTACTTTAAGCAGGTGAGTGGTGTCCGTTAAAACCGAAAGACCATTACATAAAAATATGATTTTCTGAATACGTGTTTTGATTAACACCCAGGAAACCAAAACTTGAGCATTTATTTCTTAGTTATTATGTACACACTTAACAAGGTAATATGATGTTTTCCATATGAAACTAATCAATATTAAATAATAAAAAAGACACATTTTTAGCATTGATAATTGATACAAGATAATGTGGTTGTCGGTTGGCAAGAAAAGAATATATATGAACACGAGTCAGTTGGAGTTACTTAAGTCGATCGTTAGATCTTCCAGACTATCAAAAACCTAGTCACAATAGAGGCAAATTTCTTAGTTTAAAAAAAAAGCGATGCCATTGTAGAGTACGAGAGTGATGATCTCTTCACTTTAGTTTCGCCACACAAGCGGTGCTTAAGAGTCTTTACTATATACTGTGATTTTAGATGTGTAAGTAACATTATCTCCATAGATGTTACATATATTTTTTATCTATCCAATATAAGCAATCTTCTAATGCTTATTAATTACTAAACGATTTATATTAACTTGCATGAGTAAAAAAAATATGGTAGTATTGAGATAGAAGTGACACAATTTTCAAGATAAATCACTGGTTGCTTACTTTTTGATTGTACTTGTAATAAAGACTACAAGAAAGTACAATACAAGTACATATATGTGCAGTAAATATTGAATACAATCGATTTTTCTAAGTTACATATTTTACAATCATGCGTCGCCCTTAATTTACATGAAAGATTAGCACATTTAAAAATATATATTACTTTAAATTCTGCTCGCGTATTGAATAATGATGCTCACAAATTCGTGACCAATGTTGTAGATTATTTTAAACTATTGTTTGATAAATATTAATTATAATATGATTACGCCAATTATTATACTGGACCAATATATATAGATGTACTCTAAGTTAATCGTTTTCTCGACGAGAGAGTTTGATGGTATGTTATATTTACAATATTTGGATGTAAGATACGATGTTCTTGATAAAAAATCGTTTCAGAATATAATATTCCAATTATTTAGAAAACCGAGTAGTTACGTCATAAAAAGTTAACGAGAGAAACTGCGTTGGCCGGTCGACGAGGTCCACCAAAAATCGTCGACAAAAGTCACTTGACCAACAGGTTATAAGACAACTCCCATGGCGGCACGTGGTGGCAATATATTATTTAAATATATTTGATAATTAAGCACGAAGAATTTAAACATTCCAATAAAAGGGGCGTAGTTGAGTATTTTCAATGTCAGACAGCGTAGCAGACGCATAAATAAATATACTATTTATGAACAATTAATAATTATTGTACTTTTTAATATAAATATTTCCAATATCAAATGGACACATTATATAATTTAAACGCTTAAGACAATCTAGTATAACTAACAAAATCTGAAAAGTTTTAATTTTCGTTCCATCATACAAATACCATGAGTTATTTTTTATAAACAGTTTTTAAATTCGTATTCTCTCAAAATTCCATTTTATCCGGATAATATTTATACTGAAAGCACTCAAAAGCTTTTTATTCATTAGTACTTACAAATAATCAAGTTAATCTTGAATAATATAGGCATAAGTTAAGAAAGTGTTGCCGACAGTAATTTAGGTTAGGTTACCACAGTACATACCAACAATATCTAAAGATTCTAGCTAAGAATTTTTCACTATTTATATATCAATATGCTATAACAAGTTTCGAAGTCTTTGGTGTTTTATTATTGTAATATAAATCGCTTTAATGTTATATCTTTCCAGCTAGCAGCCACTATTTATAATTTTAAATATTAGATAAAATACAATTTATGAATTACGTATGTGCCATGTATTTGTAGTTATTTTGATATATGCTAGTGAATGTTTAAAAAAAACTTTTATAAATCGGAAATTAAAAGAAAGTTGTATGGTATTTAATATTGTGTTGTACCAAATAAATAATAGTAAATATCATGAGACGAATTTAGTAAAACCATTTGAATGATAAACAATATAACGTTGTTTGTGATAACAGCGACAAAAGCGAACTGCGACCGTTTTGCGAATCTATATCTATATGTCCAAACTTGAAAAAAAATTAAAAATAATTATCAAGAGCATTTAAGAATATAATTAAGAAAAACAACCATTATTTTTTATGTATATAGAAGATTTTAATATCTATTACACTTCCCCAACAAAAATGATATTCTAAAATGATCAACAATGAATTTAGTTAAAACACGATTCATTAATTAACCAAAAATAACTTTAAAATCCTTCACTGAAAAATCTTCAACCGTTGAATTATGCCTTGATTGCGTTCAAAGAACGATATTCTTCGCAACGTACATACTTCTTACATCATATGAGTACATCCGGTTGGAATTAAATACATTAAATTGTGTTGTCAGATACCGACACAAAAATACCAACCAACACTGGAAATTAATTATTTAAAGCGCAATTAATTTAAATAAATATTCTCTACAGCCGATTGGTATATTCAAATCTGCTACCAATGAGTGTAATGGCGCCAAATTTAACCACTCCCATTTTCTCCCACTCGATTGAGTCGTATTTTTTTGCATTTTTGTTATCTCAAATTTAAAACAGGTTATTAAACTGTCGAAATCTTGTCTCGGATTATAGGCGTCTTTTTTTACATGTAGAAAAAGCGAGATCAACGAAATATCGCTTATCGAATGCAAAAACGTTACAACATACAATTTACGATTTTGCGTTATTAATACAGACGTAGTTGACTTTTTAAGTAGTTTTTACTATGAAAATATTATTTTTTGAATTAATTAGAGATTGTACTATTTTTAATGGAATAATACTAACTTGATTTATCGAATTCGTGCTTGGGATAACTTCGAGTTATGACATTATTCTGCATTCAAATAGCTAGTGTTTTTTTTATACATTATTAATAAAAAGTCTGTATGCAATTACTTTACATCAGGCTGGTGATTTTAAAAGTAATCTCACACGCAAACACATTAATAAATAATACGTTATCTAAATATGTACAAGAGAACATGCATTATAAGCTATTAATGTATAATTATATAATGTTTAAAAATTAGTGTCATAAATATAGGATAAAGACAGCTTCCACCAAGACGCATAAAGGATACAATCGAGTGTAATATATTATGATATTTATCAACATATTTGTCCACTCCGAAAATGGAGTACCTCATATGGATTTCCGCAATATGAAGACACATGACAAATTATTTTCATGAAAATTGGTTGTCAAACAATTTCTCAACCCAATGAGCATCCAAAACAACAAAACTATTGAAATAATGTTGTGTATAGTATGGGTAGTATAAATTTATTTGAATTTCAACAATTATATATACACGTAACGTAATACTTCAACATACTACAGATTAAATTGACATTTAGAACATAATTTCAGAGCAGTTGAATAATTGAATTCGAATAAAATTATTGTATCGCTGAGAACATAATCAATCACATTGGATTAAATTAATTAAATATAGCGGTCTTTATATTTCTCCCAATTTGGACGTATATGTGTACGTAGTTTGAATATTAAATCGGATTATAATATTTATGTTTATCTAAATTTAATGTGTCCGAGTTTTATATATTTATTTTCATAAAATACAGATCCACATATTTCAAAAGTAGTTGTTAGTTAGATGCATTTTTTCATGGTGGAGCAATTCTCAAATAACGCATAAAACTAAATTGAGAGCGCACACCTCTGTGCGCTAAATGAAAAACCAGTTTCGAAAATCGGAAAAAAAATATAACGAATTCTCGGAACGCTGTGTGAAAAAGCCGTTCCAGACGACGTTACACGTACGTCCTTCTCGTTCTGCAGCGTTTGTCGTGCGTG
Organism: Rhyacophila evoluta; assembly: GCA_022683975.1. NCBI lineage: Eukaryota > Metazoa > Arthropoda > Insecta > Trichoptera > Rhyacophilidae > Rhyacophila > Rhyacophila evoluta. The sequence goes on along the minus strand of JAGVSQ010002293.1, from coordinate 6,731 downwards.
CCGAATTCGAAAACACGACTGAGATTTTTTTGCCGCACATTTTATTTTAGCAAACTTGAAAATAGCGTGTATATATAATTTACGATAGCAGACGTAGAAAATCAAAGAATACAACGACATACACAACGGAATAAATCCTGTTTTTGTAAATAAATAATACCTGAAATTGTTTACATTATTTACCAAAAGTAAGTAAGTACCAGCGGACGGGAAAATTAAGTGTAGATACAAAATGGTAAATATTCGTTATAAATGGACATAAAAACAATCTATTTTCAGATAATAATTATAATTATGAACGCCGATTTATTTCTGGATCTCTATGGTATAAAAAAAAAATACAACAGTATTTTAAAATCAGAAGAAAACTTTGTTTACAAATAAAAATATTTCTTTCGAAGACATCCATTGCGCGACGGATTTAAGTTATTTCCGTTTTGACATATTCAAGTCTATAAAATTATTGACAAAAATATCCATCAGCCAACCTGTATAGTCAATCATATTGTAATAAAATTATTCTAAATTTGTAGAAAATTGACTTCTTAGAATTCATTTTATTTACGTATTACTTATTATATTAAAAATACCACGACTGTTTGTTTATTGTAGGAAAATTATTTCCTGTAGTTGCACAAATAAGCACCTTGTTGTGAAACAAACATTGATTTCAACAGACTTTTCGAGCGGTAGGTAAAACTGCATATAGAAAAAATACTTTTTGAAGTGATGTTTAGTAATTTGGGTATACAATATATTTTTTCGGCGTTTGACTTATATCTTTCTGCGTTGTTACTAAAGAGTATACATCTTAACTACTATTTTAATATATTATGTATGCTTGATTTTCGAGAAATGGGGAGAAACTATTAATGACAGGTTATCGTTATTACGATCCATTATGAAATGTGAGGTGGATTAAAATGGCCAGGTAAGATTTGGAATGTCGTACCATACAAGCTACAACAGGTAGAAAAATATATCCATTTCTACCTGCTGATTTTAAGAAAATTTCAGTAATAAATTTTGTTGCCAAAGATAAAAGTTTCTCGTACACAATAAAAACTTCGTTGAATATATTCGTATATATTTTTAAAAAAACCGGAAAACAGCAGTGCGTCAACACAACTATTTGACATTTGAAAAAACTTCTATTTATGACTCGCTTTTTGTAAAATCAGGTTTCTTCCATATTACGGAATTATCAGGTCGTATTTATTTGTATACTAACGATGTACAAGTATAATACGCTAACAAATCGAATGTGCAAAGGAAAAAAGACGTAATCCTAAATTTTTCAAACAGCTTTTATTCGATAATCCGAATGTATACGGATTAATACACGTTCTGCCAAAAGGATGTAAGCTGAAAACGCCGAATTGTGTGTAAATTTAGCTTTTAAGTTTGAAAAAAAAGATGTACAAGAAAGAGGGTTTCCAGTTAATCAATTTTATTATTTTTCTTGAATAACTTTAAATTAATATCATATTGAGTAAATAAAACAATAGTTTTAGTCTCCATACACTTCAATGTTTTGACTTAGGCTCGGAATCATTAAGTAAGCTTATTTTGAGCCTCCTATAAAAAAAGCTATGTGGGCTATGTCCTTTTTCTTTTCTAGAGTCGAAATAGATAAATACGTGTATTGTGTACATAAATAAGTCTACAGGAAATTTATGAATGAATAAAAATGTCAAATAATCTTCGGCACACGAAAACTTGAGTAAGAAATTTGAAATTGTTATATTTTATTTAAATAATGTTTTATATATAAAAAAGTGCCTCATTGGTCATTTTTTTTCGGTTTCTTCTTCTACTATCTTCCTGTCCACCAAGCCGCTTCATGGCGTTGTAAAATTTGACAACGTGTAGCTTCAGCTCTAAGCTTGGTATCACTTGTCCATGTCGTCTTGGATTTGTTCTAGGATCAGGTCAAATGCTGTCTTAATTATTTCCTCGTCATTCAAAATTTACAATAGAGGATCTTTCGCGTCGCAGCTTAACCAATTTGGGAATTTAAACTCGTTTCATTTACACTATAAATAAACTTCTCAGCGTAAAAAAGTCGTCTCAAAACAACTCATGCAATGCAAACGATGCAAAACATCCAAGTTGACATGGGTAGTATTAAAAATCCGGATAATCCAAGTTCGACTATACATCTACTCCAGTAATATGGATGCTAGAGGACCATCACTTCTACACGTGATGAACAGAAAGTGTGCGTGAAAATTTGCATGTAACGTATATTTAGAATAATTAGATTTTAATCGGTATTAATCATGGTAGATGTGGCAACATAATATTGATGGAATATATATCAGGTTTCTATAATATATTGATGCGATTTTCTTAGTGATATATTCAAGTTTTTCCGGATAGATTAAAACAAAACAACAACAAGGCAGCGGCGCCATTTATCTTGAGAATAAACAAATGGATACTCACAAGAAATGACAAGAGCATTATCTACAGAGAAATACCCATGTATGTTGATAAATACATTCCGCCTTTATTATAGGTGTTATTTGAATACTACAGGCTGTTCAAAATCTGTTGAGCAAATTAAATTTTGTCGGCTGGAAAAACGGATATATTATAATATATAATTATTGAAGTCCCCTTCTCCCTTTGATTATATTTAGAATATCAACCGTAATGTAATTCTCCTCGGAAATAATTACCAACGTATAGAAATGAGACATGATAAGAAAAAACCAAGAAGATACAAATATTGGTTAATTGATTTTGATTAATATCGGTGTCAACATTAGTTTCGTTATAAGGTAGTATAAAAAATATACAAAGAAACTAGATCAAACAATGTTCATGAAGTATACACATATATGTCATTAATCTACAAAATTCAAAATGAATGCAGTCTGACATATGTAATAAATTAAATAACAATAAATTTATATATACTGTTGTTCACTTATATTTATCTTGAAACATATAGTGAACAATAGTATGTTATTACGTTCATGATTAATGAATAAATATCTATCTTTGAAGAGTATAAAGAGTATACGTATTACTTTCAGAACATTGATAAAGTTCGCTTTTTAGTTGTATTAAAACCTAAGCTACTATAGAATTGGATTTTTTTCATACAATAGAAAACGCGTTTGGATTGACAAGTCTTCTAGGATAAATAGAAAATTCTTCTCAATTGAAAAAAAAAACAATGAAGCGGAGATAATTCAAAAATCGAAAAAAAACGTGTACACCATTGGTTGTTGGGACAGCTAATTCCAATTCTCGAGTTGTCATGTTGGCAAGTCGTGATCTTTACCGCCCAAATTGTACATTCAGGTCGCGTTCACGCCAACGAAAACGCTGGACATGATTTTTTTTCTTATTGCGTTCGACGGCCGTCGCAATGGAAATGTACGACATTAAATTTATTATTATTTGAGTGGCGACCTTGTGTTCGTTTTTTGAAAATGACATATTACTCTGAATTTAGCCGCGACGTTTTTGAAAGGGCGGCAAATGTAATAAAATAAATAAATAATCGATGATATACTGGAAAGCGTACAATCAAACCGATTTTCAAATCAAACTCGCAAAACTAAACGAACATATAAAAGAGACGTAAGGATGTATGGTCACCTTATTCATGAAAAATAAAAAATACATTTACTATAGATACTTGACGACAGTTTGAGCGATATAATTATAAATCGGCTACAGATATTTTCATCTGTACTTTCTTGGTACTTGGTAAAAGTTTTTAAAATAAATAAAATATTTTATACATTTATAATATGTATTCCAAAACGTAAAGCCGAGTTCGTCCAGACACTTACAATTTAATCAAATAAATCGATTTCATTACACCGATATAAGTGGGTTAATTGCAAAAGTGCCACTATCCGCCAAATAAACATCGCGGAAATAAATTCAATGATGGTATTTTAATTACTTATTCTATTTCATTTTATCGAAATTCTACGTACTTATAATGAATTTAAATAAACTATTCCTGACGTTACATAAGATGATGCGGACATTAATATGTTTAAGGGCAATACAATAAAAGCGAACGACTCACTATAATGATTCTGATTAAGAGCAATGGCGTTTTTGAATTACCAGTCTCACATATAAATAATTGTAAAACGGTTGAAAACGTATTCATAAAAACTATTTGTTAGTTCGTCATCATTAACTGTGTATAATAATAAAATAATTTTGACGGTTTGAGAAAAATAAATTAGACTCAAGATTCAGGCACGGTCATATACATGAACTACAAAAGTTTACGTATCACTCTTAATTTTTATACGTAGGTACACATAATCATTGATATTCGTTAAATAATGTCTGTGGTATTAAATTATATTATCATATTAATGAACTATTAATATTAAATATAAAAAAACTACTGACAATAAATTTTGCGTGGCTATGAACGTGATCGTACTTTTTAATAATTTTTTTATTGATTCAGTTTTATATTTATTCTTATATTAATTAAGCAACACTGAAAACTATATGAAAATACACAGTATTATGTAAAATTAAAAGATGAATTTCAAAATATTTACCTTCCGTTGGAGATTTTGCACTACACTAAGTTTAGACGAAATGCACAATTCGTTAAAAGTTTCAGAAAAACTAAAAACTTGGCGACGGATCCCATGCTTCACTTTCTGCAGACACGTTGCTATAGAAAGAAGAAGAGTTTGAATTTAAATATTTATACGCCGACAAGGGTATTCAAAAAACAGTCTTGTTAAAAACGCGGGAAATTTGCACACCAAAGTACACCATGTTCGAATGACGTCAATTATTAAATATTTGTGTGAAAAGCTGGAAAAATGCAATATATTATATGATAATTTGGTGAATACTGAGAGAAATTTTGTTTCGAATTTTAAAAACTACTTTAAGGTTTGAGGATATGTTTTTAAGGGATTAAGTGAATTTCATCATAGGTGATAGCTTTCCCGCTAAAACTTTCAATGTGTAATGTGAGGTTAGGTTGAAAATCGAGCATGTGCAAAAGTACGAAACCGCAGATTTTGGTGGGAAAATGAAATATTCAAAAAATATTTTTGGAATTCGCGTTAATTTGCTTAATTTTACGGTAACGCGCAATCGGAAAATGCATTTAATAAGGGAATGTCTAGACAAAAAGTGAAACAGAGATCCGTTGGATTGGGGAGTCCTTTCAGTTGTTAGTGGGCAAAAGTATATGAGTGGTTTATTCACGGTAGTGTCGACGTGCACACGCGCCTTTGACTCGCGGATGCGGACTGCGCGGGCGGTACGACTTGCACACTCCAGCCTCCCACCGTCTTCCCCCTCCACTTTCCATACACCCCCACTCTGGGGGTTTTTCAGCATTCGTCTCGTGACATCACGAGCAACCACTGACCGCGGCCATAAAGGATTTAAATTAACCCAGCGGCGTCCATAATCCAAACTTACAAATAACTCCTTTATTCCCTCCCATAACAATCCGAATAATATTTCTTATCACATTCTAGCCATTTTTATTGATAAGGCATTTAATTAAAAATTTCACAAGAATAATTAACACTAGTCTGAAGATAACCGATTTACGCAGACTTTTAACTATAAACTATTCTCACTATTTATATAATATTCGTAGCTGAGAAATGAACAAATCCAACTACATAAAGTGAAATGTTTAAGAGAGACTTTGCTTAAAACTCATATATATATTATAAATAGGTATGCAAATCGATGAAATATAAAATATCAATAGATTAATAGTGAATCAGAAACAAGTAAAACAAGCACAATTTTTTCCTGTTTACACCTTTCTGAGTCCTTACGCTTCCAACGCGTTGTGGTTGTTACATCCAAATGCAATTCGATATTTTTTAAATATTTTGTGATACGACTTTTTGTCAGTGATATTAACTACAAGTTGTCATCATTTACTCATTTTGTCAAATATATGACTTCCATCCGTATGCTTCGCAAGTAATATTCAATATATAAAGCATTGCAATATTCAAATAAACCTACGTTTGTATTCGATGTGTACAAGTGTAACTGTGTTGTTAAACCAAATAAAAAATAAATAGTTTTATAATTACATTTCAAATTAGATTGCTAGAAAGAGTATACGTACCGTATGATTTTTTTAAATGAAAAATATGACAGAAGGAATGAGGTATTTGTTTGTTTATTCGAAAAAGCAAAATGGTTACATGGCAACCAAATTCGTATTTATATAAAAATAGCACTCTTTTGTTTCAGAACTGTTTTAAAATTACTTATGACATAACGTTCCCAGCGTCAAATAAAGACTTATTTTGATATTATATTCAAATAAATGTCGATCTAAAACACCGTTTTTTACTTGCAGATTTTTTATATTTATATCTATCAATATTAACTGCTTGTTTTCACACAATAATATAAATTAAATACTCATTAAAAGTAGAAAACAATATAAATATTTATTTTTTATACCCAAGAAAGTTTTACTAAATTTCTAACGTGCATGAAAGTCAATTTCAATAACCAAACATCATAATTGATAATGTATACGTATACATATTGAATATTGAATAGATCGAAAGAATAATTAGAACAGTGTGAGATGAGCCACAGCACTTTTATAAATCTTTGTACAAAGTAAAATTAATGTCAGTATAAAAATGTAATGTCTTGAATACAGATTACTTATTGTCAGTAGTAGATGGTTTTTGTTTTATTAAAATAAAAAATATATGAGCTTTTTATTG
>JAGVSQ010002292.1:13527-25263 GCA_022683975.1 Rhyacophila evoluta | reverse complement strand
CATTCCCCGGATCGTTAGGCGCGCACGCTACCAACAACGCTACCGGGGAGACATATTAGATAAAGGATAGAAAAATATATGAGGGCTATTTTGAAAACGTGAAACAATCGATGCTACTTTTACATTGTACAACTAACTGTACCGCAGAGAATGAAAACAGGCCTGAAAATAGATCGTTGCGTAATTACATTTGAGAATTTATATTGTTAGCTGTTCCAGTCTCGGTGGGAATAAATTTAAGTATTCACAGAAACACACGCGCCGTTTATTATTTACAATACAATAGATTATGTAACTTTACTAGTCAGCACCTCTAAAACACATAAAACACGTAACAAATCAACATCAATATGGAATTAGCCAGTACGAGCAGATAGATCAAGGAAAAAAAGGGTACTGACTTCGATCGAACGAAAAATAAAAATAAAAAATTGTATCTTGACATATAATATCTTCGATACATTTTTATTTCAATCTGTCAACACTACCATTATGGAACGATTACGAGTCCGAGAATATTTTTCAACATCTTTCCACATCCCTCCTGTTCCAAAAACTAAAATTATACATATTTATGTTTTGTATGATAAAAATATAACAATCGTAACAATAAATAGCTAGATAATAAGACCCATAGATTTAAAACATGATAATCATACGCAATAATTAGATTACATTATTATTATCGTATAAATTCATCAATATATTATTGTTTGATGAAGGTTTCATTTCTCGATTTTTTAAATATTATAAATTGAGTAGCGCACTACATTTTGTCAAATGTGTCACAAGTAGGTGTGATTTTTATCTATGCCAATTGAATATGTAATAATAACACGGACAAAACTGGTTTCAGGGAAAATAAATATGGCGTTAAAATAAACAATTAGTTAATTATCTTAAAACAATAATCGACCGTTGTAGATTATATTTTTTAGCAAAATGTAGACAGAATAAAATATATCGATAACTCAATACTAGTACATAAATAATGTCTTTGTTTTCTTTAACATAATTGCAATAATTAGCTTTTACGTTGTAGAGTAATTTACAGACTTTTTTCGTATGACTGAGCTAATTATATAAATTGTTATTTTTCAGCTCCTCAGCATGTAACTGCAGTTCTTCTGAAAAACATCTGCATTTCTGCCGTATCATAGAATTATTCTGGATGCATCATTTCTCAGAGGACATCGACAAATTTCAGCTCGTCTCCTTACATCTAATCATTTCACCGTAAATATATTTTATGGTAAATCAGGTATTTGCAACTCTTACCACAATAAATGGGGAAAAAAACATTTATCGTGCATGATCTTCATCGCATTACTACTGAATTCTTATAATAAACTATCGTGCTGATCAAATGCAAACATAAATAACGATGAATAATTTGATTTACAAAGTGAGCAAAACAACTGAGCATATTAAATAAGTGACTATTTTTTCACTTGATTTTTTCAACATAAAAAACAGCATAACATTTTTCACAGAAAAGATTTCAGGAAATTAAATTTAAAAAATCAATTATCTCTAATGCTGGCATTCATTTCTCTACATCTACATACTTACGCACACTCTTTCAATTTAAAATAACACACCCTGATTCCATACGATTTATAAAACTTCAATATAGAATTTTTTTAAATCGTTAAATTGATTATCAAATAATAATGTGAAAATTGCAAATTAATGACACCAGAAGTATAAATTTACTTTATTAATCAACACAAAATTGCTTTTTGATCTGAAATTTTTCAACTGAATATCATATTTAACTTATTTTTTGTAAATTGAAGTTACACTTATTTTATTAATTTAATTAATATTTCTAAATTTTACGAAGTAAATTCATTCTTGTTCTTTGTGCAATACAATAATATACTATTAGTTAAAACAAAGGGTTGATTTAGTTTTTTGATTGAAAAGCTCACAAAAAAGCTCCTTTGAACAATTGGGTTAATTTATTTTAATTTTATCGAAATATGTTAACGGCTTTTCAAATTAAGTTTATAATGAGTACATTCAAAGTTTCCGCATTTCGAGTGATTGTAAACCAAAATTAATTGCAAAATATTCATCAAAATACAACAGTATTGTAACCGCCCACACTATTTTATTTATAACTTTTGGCTGGACTTTAAAAGAATTTATTGTGTCTGTTAAATATGCGACAAAAATCCGACAAATAATTTGACTAAGCGAAATGAAAAACAATGTCACATCTTTATAACACATCTTTTGCAACACTAGATGTTTCGTCTAGATGGAAATTATTATATTCACAATGCTCTTGATATTTCACGAAAGTAAAATGTTTACATTGATTGCACGATAAGTTGTTACGCCTGTTCATATTGCATGCGCGTATGTTCCATGTTTTGTGTCAGTGTTCCAAGAAACATCAGTTTGATTATAATATGTAATCAACAAACAAGTTTTCAATGAAAAATACATTATAAAATATTTTTTCGATATACAAGGAACATTTGGTTTACTATAATTGAAATTACTTAATATATATATAAATATGATAGTAAAATACAATATCAAATCCTTACATTCATTTAATTCTACTTTATTTGTAGGAATGAATATGGGAATTTTCTTTTTATACTGTTACCGCCTCCGATTATTACCCAAGTAACTCATTTCCTCTTTCTCAGGAAACGTTGCCGCTCACTTGCGAAATGATTTTCCAAAAGATTTGAGATAATGTACAAATATATTATTATATTCAATATACAGGTAGTATGGAATCGGGTACTCGTGGAAGTACATCAAAATTATTATTAATTTAGCAGGTTATAATATAATTTTTGAGATGCTCATTAGAAGTCAAATTACCATGTAAACGAAAAGTACTTATTGAGAAATAGATGATAGTTTGATTGTGAATTTGACTACGTTTTAGGCGTTTTTTGGGATTCCTACATATTGAGTGCCATAATCGTTACGTATTTTGGGACCACTTCCTCAGTGGAAACGGATTCGGTGCATACCGCACAAAATTTATAAGAAATGTTTAAAAATATCCGAATGAGAAAACGCACCCGAAATAAATTTGATGGCGGTCGCCCCCTTCTTATGCGGCCATTTTGAATATTTTACCGACTATTATTTCCTCCGTCCGCGCATTAGCAAATACATTTTCTGCAACTCGTAAACAATGACTGTTGTGCGCCACAAGTATTTTATTTCTGCATTTTCTGCGAGGTGCATAACATTTTTAAGAAATACTTACGTGGAACAGGCATCAATCTGATATATACGTAATACTGCAGTGAGCAATTTTCATGTGCTGCATTTAATGTATATACATGTTACACAACATAGTTAAACAAAAACATTATTAGTATCAATATGAAATGCAGACTGGGAACCTTCCTTATTAGAGGGAAATAGAAGGAACTCTCGATTAAATGAAATACAAATGAGATCAACTGTGCATCATATATCAGTCAATTCTTCCTCAATATATTTTATTTATTCACATACTTTTTTTATAATAATACATTTAAATGTATCATATGTATTTAAAATATAATATTTATGTAAATTCTCAAAACTACCCACCTGAAATAAGTTGAAATAAATAAAGTGTTTCCGATAAAATTCAAAAGCAAAAAATATATTTGACTATGATTGATGAAGTGGGCATATTTATAAATAAAAATAATTCTTGACATGTTGCATTTGGCTGGGAAATAATATTCTACAAATATTTTCGACGCAGATACGTTGAACGTTGCACGACCATCAGCGAGCTCATCGAGTCCGTCGGAATTAAATTAAGATGCTGTAATAAATTTGAGTTAGGAAGAAATAAACAGTTTTGGACCAAAGACAGTGTCGTAAAATTATTTGCGACGTTAACAGAAATGTAAAAATATACCGTGAAGTCTGATTGACTTTTCAAATAACTTGTAATCAGACAAATCTTCTGCCAAATATGAAACAGAACAGAAAACTGATATTAACCACATTGAAATTCAAAATTCTCCTTCTGCTATTGAAAAATTTATGTTCAATAAATATTACAACATAACTATATTATAATTCTTACGCTCCTGGAAAATGTAGAATCATTACTTATGAACAAATCACCAAGGAAAATAGAATTATTCTAGTTATATCCATGCGCCTTGCTACTACTAATGGATGAAGTGCTATATTTAAATAGCAGATGCTGATTAGTTTTTCAAATTTACATAAGATACTAATTCTCCTAAATAAAATGTTTTTTTTTTTAAATTTATGGAAGTCATATTCTTATAAAAAAACCAAGCCTCTTAGGGACGACAATTATGTAAATGCATAACCATAACTAAGATATATTTTAAATGACCGTATATTTTTTTAGAAGAATAATTTCCAATATACTTCTTCTACTTGGAGTTTTTGATTAATAGTCTTATTAAAACAATAAAATAGATAAGACGATTTACTTATCGTTGTAATTAGGAAATAAATATTTCTTAGTTGCATTCATATTAGATAGTAAAGCATACACACGTTGCTGAAATATTTTGTAAGCCAATAGTTTTATATTTATAATTATTTTACATGAAATTTTATAACGCATTCTTTAATGTAAAGTAAATTGACAGTAGCCAAACTCTTCAGGATTTTGTATTAAAGACGACGACATCCATTGGACTAAGGTTTGCTTGCATTATCTTGCGAATATTTTCCCATTTTCCGGCGACCAAAGTGAAGTTCTTTTTCCTTAAGAGACGCACTAAAAAAAGTATTTAATATCATTTCCAAATTCTTAAAAATTTCCGGTAACAATTAAATCTATTGATTCAATCACCATTGACTTGGAAGTATTCCATTTTACATTTGATTCACCGAAAGTAGTCCATTAAATTTGACATTCGTATTAAATTATATAATATTTCAATAAAAAAAAATATTTCCACAATAATAAAGTTACGTGAGCTGTGTAAAGAAATTTTACGAAATTATTATTTTCAGGGTGCTATTTTAATTAAATCAAACTAAAAAAATATGGTTCACATTTGAGTATATTTTTACATACGTTTTGACCAATTTTTTGTACATATTTATAATATTTGAACACTTACTTATATAATTAGCATTATGCGTGTTAGCAATCTGCCTTTTCGTAGCTGTCTTCTTCGACAATTGTCGACGTGCGTCCTTCTTCTTACCAACTTCTTTGGCACGTTTACGGCTGCGGCTTTTCAAAGCCTTTCTTTTTTCAGTTTTATTTTTCATTGAAATTGTCATTGTCTAAACTAAACTAAAAAAAAAGTTGCTTACGTTCATGGCTAGTAATAGATTTTCATATTTCTATAATTCATTCAATAATCAAACCCATAAGATAACGATTAGAAAAGATCTAGTAAAATAGTGTAATAGTATAATGATAATTATGCAGCTGATAAAATACACGTCAACTTCTTGATAACAAGTTCTGAAATCTTTGCCAAAAGCTTCCATTAGGAAAAATCACTATGTCTTAATATAGTAGTATGTAATTCAAAATATTATCACGCACACATGATTTTTAACATAAAAAAATAATACTGTGTTTCACCTAGTCAAAAGTAAAATTTAAAGCAGGTAATTAAATAAGTCCATAGTTGTGAACAAATTTTAACATCTTTCAATTTAATAGTGGAAAATATTTTTTTTATTGTCTTGGTCGAAAATCATTTATATCATGAAATTTCTAAACGTTATATAATATCAAGAAATTCTTAAAAAACCAAGATTTTTAAAAATGTGTTATAAACTTAATAAATATTTATATTCAATATTTTTCAATACAAACCGGGTGATCGAGTTTATTCAATGTACCAACTCCGTGCAGTGTTTCTTTCGGGATAGTTTCATCATAATTTTCCATTTTTGTGTCTAATACCTAAGTAAATATACAAAATATATAATATAATAATCAGAAAATGAGAAATGATTAAAAAAAATATGTATTATTTATTATTTTTATTAAAAACTGAATTTGTCAGCAAATTAACTAACATGCTAAATCGAAATACCTACTTAGAATAATATTAATGATATATAATGGTATGCTGATAATTTTTCAGTATGTCTTCTGTAATAATTCTGTGCACTAAATTGAGAATTATTTTAATGATATCTTATAACCGTATAATAATTATATTAAATTAATATTATATGATGAATTTATTGTTGTTTTGGACATTATGTTGTTGATGCTATTATCAATATTATTATATTACAATATAAATACTATCATTTTATGCGCGTATCAATAATTGGCTAAATAAAATTACGAATTTTAATAATAATCATCGCCCATTTTTAAATATTGCTAATTGATTAAATTCACATAATATAGATTTATTAATTAATATAAATATTTTATTCTCCAGATGAAAATTTAAATAATATATCACAACAATATTACGATTATTCAAATTAACTCAACGTATACTTAAACTTACTCACAAAAACATTTTATAATATTGTGAACCTAATTGAAATATAACTTAATCAAATTGTAAAAATAAAATTAACCTATGAAATGTGATTTAATATATTTTTTGAAAATTTATAATTTTACCTATGTATTCAATAATTCAAAAACAGTTTCAAATCATTTAATAACGACATCATTATATTAATAAATATTTATTGGAAATGTCGTTGATAACGATTTTAACATTTATTATCATAAGATATTATTTATTAATTTTAGCTAGATATTTATGTAGGTAATAATAACTATATTTCTCAGTAATCCATCGCGTTTTAGCGGATAATATTTTCATTTCTTCTGAACGACTAATCAAAAGAACATTAAATAAAAAACAAATTAAATACTTCTTCCGGTATATAATAATGAATTGTGGACCAAAAGGCAAAATACGTATGTCGTTAAATAATTGTAAAGCAAAATAATTACTAAATTTTATTGATATATCAAACAACCCAAACACTTCGACAAATATGTAACTATAAACAAGTGAAATTAGATCACCTGATGTTTCGAACACAGTGAAAATATTCAAATTTTTTTTTATCATTTTTAATATTTATGGAAAAGAGGTTTTATAATCGATTATAATTAACCCTTTTAATTTATAGAAAATCTACAAATTTAATATGACATGTTTTTGGGGAACTGCTAAAATTAATTCCTATTAGAAGACTCACGACATTTCCGAACTATCGTTTTGTTTATTCCTTATATTATATTGTGAAAATCACAATATTTCTTATTAACACATTTTATTCGTCATTGGAAGGTTATTTGAAATCTGTACACTTCCACATATATTCCTGTTTATAATCCGCGTTTTATCTGTCGGTATCTTCAGTCCACATATACATGTAAGCTGCGTAAATACACACAGTTATTTGTTATTATGAGTAACACCGTCAAAAGAGTGAAAAAAATTAAGGCGCCTGTAAATATAATACCATATCTCTTTCCTTCGTTTTTGCAGCTGAGAATTTTCAAAAATTTCAATGATAGCATGTTATATATTGATTAATTGACTGACAACTAATTCTCGTGGGTAAATCACATTTTTGTAATCCATATTGGAGTGGAAATAGTAAGTCCAAACATCCTCTGCAGAGTATTACAAATTAAATACAAAATCTAATGTGATTACAATAACAACGCGTATTATGTAATAATAATATTTGTCAGGTGAAAGATATTTATCAGATTATTTTTACGAGGATTAATTTTTACGCAGTCTTCAACATATTACACCTGTTTTGTGTATTATATATTTACATAATATCAATATTATGCCGTAACGATATATAAACTCGTAACCTTTATTTACCTTACGCTTACCAACTCGGTCATTGAAACAAAAATGTTGACGACAAATGCTGCTATTAACAATTACACACATTAATATATATCAATTTGTTCTTGCTCCTATTAATTACTACGCTGTATTATTAAGTTATTTACGTTTATTTTCTTAACTTTTAAACGTAATATTTATATTGATTTTCATTTATTAAAAACATACATGGCTAGTTTGTGATTTTCTCGTAAATATCCCATTAGTTTTGAGCTGTCCTCGCGTCACTCTGTGATTTTCAATATCTCAAAATGACTAACAGTGTTTTAAAATAAGCCGTCTGTTTTAGCTCACAAGAATGTGTTTTAGTCACGCTTGTGGAAGGGTTGCCAAATTATGATCTTATTTTTTGGTGATGCAACATTTTTTTGTCTCATCTACGATTTTAATCGTCGTTATAGCAACGAAGACTTTCACAAAAATAAAGTTTAAAAATATAGATAATATTAAATATACACTAGAAAAAAATATTTACCAAATATGTGATATCAGTATTTTTTAAATCTTTAAAACACTAGCAGTACAGTATATCGTGTTGTATTTTTAGAAAATAAATGAAATGATTCAAGTTTTTTCTTTTGATATTAGGTTTGCTCCGATCAATCTCTGCAATGTCAACACGTGTCCTGACAGATATATTTTTTTTCACAGAATAGTTTCTCAGACAATTCCTCAATCCAATGGGGATCCATTCCTGTATTTTTTGAATTTTTAAGAATTCGACAGATTTGGGATTCGAATCCTCATTCCCCGTATTAAAAGAGGGGCATACTCCTACGCTACGGCTATTTTTTACGTCTTTCTAATAACAGCTTTTATCGTTAGTACACACACGCAGATTCCAACGTCTCATATTGGCCGGCTAAAATCAATTTAGGATCTACCATCATTTTCAATAGTAGAATTTTAATTTAGCAGCTATCTCAAACCTTAATTTATTGTTTTTAGTCTGTAACATGAAGCTTCACTGCAACTTTTTCTGTCTCATAAATTGAGGTAATTTCATCAATAATTTTGAATACTTCTTCTTTGTTCAAAGCGCAGTCTTCCAATATTTGTTCGATGTCTTGAATATCTAGGTCATCAAATGCTCCCTCAAATATATGTATAAAATAAATGTCATGATTTAAGTTTTTTCTTTTGATACTATGTCATAATAACGTAAACATTTTTTTTAACTTTTAGTACTTAAGATTTTGAATGAACGTATGCCTTAGAACTTGTATATTACAAAATATGGCCATTGGTTATCAACACGTACACAAGTAAAATCAACAAGAGACCGTTTCAATGTTTATGAGAGATATTTTGAGCGGATGTGTATTTCCTCTACAAATAATAATTGTTTTTGGAACTTATCCATAAAATTATTATTCGTAAATCGAGGATAAAAAAAAATCATTGAAGTATAAATTCTATCAAAATATTTCAGTTTTAATTTTTAAGCTGAGAATTAACATTATTTTAATCTTATCACAATTCCAAATTATATTTTAATTCTTACCAAAGCTTCCAGATAAAAAATGTCTACCTTATTTTTGTACTGAATCATAAATACTATATATTAATTAGTACACTTCATAAATGAACCGATGGCTGCATTTGTTTGCATTAATAACACCAGTAGATTGTTTGATAATTATTCCCAGTCTAACAAATAGTACTAATGAAACAACAAGATTACCAAAAGGATTTGTTACAAAATTAAACTTATTTTCAGAGAAGCTGTTTATGACACCTTCCTCGTGTCTATAATTCGTTTCGCCGACGTATACCGTGGCATAACAAATATTAGATACCGGAAATGAAAATGTAAGAGCTTTCAAAAATTTTGATTGGCATGCGGTTTACTAAATAGTCTAAATTTCCTGCTTTGGTGTTAAAAAATATTTTTTAATCTTTCAAAATCTTTGTTTAGCTGGAAACAACAAATCCAATAATTTCAAATATATCTATTAGCTTGATTCCTCAAGCTCGCCAAAATAGACATCTGTTTCGGCCACGACTTCAACATTTGATGCGAATCTCTTTCCCTGAAGTATTTTTTTTCTGAAAGCTAAATCTGGAAGAAATAGTAAATGAGGAATCAATTCGAAGTTTTGGTTCGTGAAATTCGCTCATCACTCTAATTGGCTTGTGGGCAGGCGCAGTGTCACGAAGAAAGAGAATTTTCTTATTCGTCAGCTCTGTGGTTTTTCCTGATCGTATTATTTGTTTATTTACTGATTCACAATGATACTTTCTAGTAGTCGTTTTTTCTTTCTAAATGTAACTGATAACCAGTATTTTATACGCGTTCTGAAATATGGTAGTCATAACCTTTCCAGCTGTCTGTTGGGTTTTTGGTCCATTTGATTGGCTTTGACCAAATTCTATCCATCATGCTGACTATCTTCTCGGCTCTGGTGAATAGTAGTGAAATTATGTTTTTTTCGACGCCAGAAATCTTTACTTAATGTTTTCAAATATTGTTCTGATCACATGTTTACGTTTTTGTATAACTGTGAGCATACTCTCTTTTGATATGTGTGCTTTATCAAAATGTCACTTTACCTTTTTAAACTTTACCTTTACTACAAGTACTACTACACTTTACCTTTAGATAGTGGAGCTTCACCCAATTTTTCATTTGTATCTTTTTAATATCATTAGCTAATAGGTCTTTAAAACGAATGTAATGAACTGCACTACGAATTTGAAAGTTGTCCATTTTCTACAAAATGAAAAATACGCCGACTTCAAATACTCTCAATCAAACTAAATTCAACCTTATGTAAAAACATAATATTAATTTAATAAAATATCATCCATGTATCGATACAGAAAACTTGTAAGCCCGTGGGTTCATATGAGTGATTTCTATTCTGACTAAACTTTGTTCACTTTCAGCCTAAATGAGAAAAGTCTTTTTTGGTCGTTCTATGTAAGACGCCGAAATTTTGAGAGAAAATTATCCAACGTAGAAACAAAGTACTGTTTTATTTTTGATTTTTTTTCGTGAATATTTTAAAAAATCTCATAAATAAAATTTATATGGCTATTTTATTTTAATTTAATATTTACAATCAGTATTGATTATGAAGTTGTTTTGTAATATAAATTGGTGAGTAAGAAATATGTTTTTGGAAAAAAATCATCCTAATGTAATATATTACTAATGCTTATTTTTTTTTATAATTAATACTAGGTAGATCATCCATTTAAATTTCATCTAGCTCTCACGTAGTTTACATAGTAGAAATATTGGCCTTCTTATAAATTAGACAACAACTGATTGTATTCTTTTTATTCCAAATTTACCCGATACTGTGATTTTTAAGAAATCAATCAGTTGACAAAACATTTATTAGTATGTATATTTTTTCACAAAAATTTATCTTTCTACGTAACTTTTTATACCATATTATATATTTTTTACCTTATATCTTATCGCATGTGAATATTTTCTCCAATTTTTTAAATTATTTTATACTTCTTTACTTCTTTTTCATTTCCGATTATTTTCAACTAATCAAAGTTTTGACATTTAAGCTTCTATATTAATAGGTAATTCATTAGACAAACTTTTGATAATGTTAGATTCATTTATTCATGTAATTATTGCCGAACAATCATATTTTATTTTAAGAATTTATGCACGATAGAAGATACGAATTAGAAGTAATTCATAAATATGGAATTCTTATTAATGTATTTCGAATAATATTCTTGTCGTGATATCCAAGTTTATTTTGGAGTGAGGCCAGAGTCGCCGGAAAAACTGGAAGCACTTAATATGCCTTTCAGACTACATTGCTCAAGCGGATACTTTGATGTATACCGAAGACATTCATAAAATTCTCATGTTTCTCTCTTGAAAAAATCATCTGTCAAGACGTCTTCACATTTCGGAGAA
>JAGVSQ010002292.1:0-11419 GCA_022683975.1 Rhyacophila evoluta | reverse complement strand
AATAAATATATATATATACTATTTCAACACGCAAAATTAGCAAACATTGATCACTGATAAATCGATATCAAGTAGTTGAAATTAGCATCCTAATTGAGGCAAATTAGTTTCTATCAAAATATAATATTATTTTATTGAAATTATAATATATTTGGGCAACATTCCAGTGATTCGGCCAAAAAAGGTTTTTTTAACTCTCATTAACGAAATAATTAAAACCGATTTTTGCTATGCGAAGATTGTTTCAAATACTTAATTCAATGGGTATTAAACAAAAAATAGGATTTCATCAAACTCTAAAATGTCAATTTACATTATTATATATTTTTTTCATTTTGCAAATAATCAGTAAGATCAAAACCTGGGAAAGTGAGTAAGTAAAAATTCCAAAGTATTTTTTTTATTTTTGTAACAAAATTTTTCAGCTTATTATATGCCGTATACAAGTCTCTACAGTTCTATTATTTGATACGATAATAAATTATAAAACCTCTTGCAACCCATACGACGTTACACGCTTACATTTATTCCGTTGTTACAGCAAATAATGTAATTGTTTAATACAGACCCATGCAAATACTATATGAAGATTGATCAGTGCAGAATCCAATATTAGCAAGTTGTATTATTATTTAGAAAAACCAACGCGGAAGTCTGAAAAAAACCGTTCCATACAATTAATTAATTGCTACTATTTCAATGTGTATCTTATATTAATGCTCATCAAATAAATACATAACCAATTTTATCTTTACGATACATATTCATATTCAATACATATATAATTATATTCTGCATTTCATTTTAATTTTCACATGATATTCTATCACAGTCTTGATAAATAATATTTTTAATCAGAGGCCTTATTTTCTGTCGCCTATTGTGATTCCTTACAACGACCACCATTTTATGAATCATACCAAAATGGATTTTCATCATTATAGTTCTACTAGATTCTACTAGACCATAACTTAAAGTAAATGAAAAAAAAATAAAAAAAATCTTCATATACTATCTTTGAAACTTTATACATAAAGTGTTTTAATTTTAAAAGTTACTGATTTGCGTAAAACGGAATTGATTTATATATTATGCGTACACAATTTTTGTATCACACTGTATTTTGAATAAAAATATTTGTACATCCTATTTTTATTGTTTATAATTATACCTTCAAAAATCCTCTCCTTTATTTTTTTAATACACTCAATATAATAAGTGTGTCAATGTCGTAATACATATATTAACCTTATATAATATAAGTTATAAAACTATATAGCATGTTATAAAATGTAATAAGCACAATTCATTTCAATTGCATACATTTTGTGCACTAATAAAATTATATGTGTGTTTTTTACATACAAGTCTATAAAATCAAATACAGTTAAAAAGTATGTTCAATATTGGGTGAATAATATATATGGCGCAACATACGAATGCCCTACATATGGTATCTGGATTAACAGATATATGTATTTTGAAACGTAACTATTAAATGTCTAAATGCAAGTGTCGGATAAAAAATCACACATGAATTTTACAGTGGGCTAGTAAAGTTGTCTTACAAGAGACTGCTTTATTATGAATATATGTTAATTAATTAATATGCGAAAATATACTGGAAAATATAGACTGGTTCATTGGTGATCACCAGAGCCGGTG
Organism: Rhyacophila evoluta; assembly: GCA_022683975.1. Classification (NCBI taxonomy): domain Eukaryota; kingdom Metazoa; phylum Arthropoda; class Insecta; order Trichoptera; family Rhyacophilidae; genus Rhyacophila; species Rhyacophila evoluta. The sequence continues at coordinate 9,754 of JAGVSQ010002292.1, read as the reverse complement.
CAATTGTAGAAATACGCTATATCCGAAATGATTAAAATTATAATGGTGTTTTTTTAAGTACAGTCATTTGTCGTGGGGGTATATTATATATTGTGTAATTCATGCACTACCTCATTTCGGCTCTGGTGAACATTTTTCAGTCAAAAATGCGCATCCTCCTTGTTGTTTATAAATACAATAAAATGCAGCTGTTATTTATAGGAATAATCTCCTTATCAAAAAATTATATCTAAATTAAATCCCAACCTAATTTCCTTTAGCATTTTCGGCAATTAAAAAAACCTTCAGCGAAAAAAACATCTGCATTTTTATTTATTGTATTAAATGACGGATGAAGGTATACTAATGCAATTTGGTGGATCTTAGTCTAAAATTGTAGGAAATGAATTTTGGAAGAACGAGGAACACTTGAGACGACTTTCAACCAACACTGTATGTATGTAACGCCAAGAAGAAGGAGAATAAGGTAAGGAAATATTCTATTCCAATAAATCTAACTGTTGTTTACATCAAATTTAATTCATGTATAAAAAAGGCACATAATAAAAAAAAATCGATCCATCTGTTGAGTTCATTCAAATTTACATATATTGATTTTGATAGATTTTCACGATATTTTATTATTATTATATTGAAATTGGAATAATTTGTCAATACATCTGTCGAAAACAGCTTCATTCATAAGATCTGGCTACATCTTTTTAAATGTATTATTAATTACAAGAATAAATTTTACTCAATTTTTATCACTTACTTAACCATGAAATGTGTAGTACATGTATAACTCTCACCAGTGTCTACAATATCAGGCAAGGCACAAACAAGCATTGACGAATTCGCTTGCCATTTACATGTCGATAACAGCGAATTTTTTTTTTTTAATACTGTGTCGTCTTTACAGGACCAAACGGATTATACAATGTATATTTCACACATTACTAGCTTTGTTTCTTGGCTTTTCCCGGATTGGATTGATTCAAACTTCAAAAAAACAATTTTAGCCCCATACTTGGCTAAATATCATATTTTTAGTTTTTTTTTCTGATTACCAGTTATGATGTTTAAAGTTAAAAGTAATATACTTGATTTAAAAACAACAGTGAAAATTAAATGTGAAAATTTCATGTTGCTACTTTTTACCGCTTGAGAAAGGTTCTTTTGACCGCCACACAGACACATCTATTTTCTGTGTTATAGTATAGATATACGTTAATTTGCAAACACATTTACTTTTTTTTATTGTGTATAGTATGCTCACATATAAATTGTATTCATTCTTTTCAAAATGAAAGTTTTAATGTTAAACAGGGTCAATGATTGAAGTGTATCATTTATATTATATGTATCTTGTTTAATCATTTTTGTTTCTTCAATTTAAAATAACCGAAACAGTTCATAATTTGCAGTAAATTAATAATTTAATAAAGCCTATCGACACATTTCAATACGAAAAAACTAAGTAATGCTGTTTGTTTTTAATATACTCAGAACTAATTGGTCTCCAAGATAATATATTGTATATGCACACAATGAATTAAAAAAATATATTTTAATTTTATGCAAATTATGTTGTATTACTGTATTATACATATTATTGAAACGGGACTAAATGACAAATGTTAATGACTTGTTAATTTTTACCAAATTCGCAAATTTAATTAAACAAATGCACTAAATAGCATGGCTTTCTATTTTGTTAAGGTTTTATCTTGGAATATATAATTAAATTACAATATAATAATTTCCAAATTCATAAAAAAAATTTAATGACGTAGCTTATTTGATAATTGTTTCTTCTAAATTTGGAATCGCGGTAAATCTCTACCTAATTTACATTATATCTAATTTGATTTGGAACAAAATAATTTTTATTCCCGGTTGGTACAGATATCTTGGCAAGCTATTCTCGGTGGGGATTTACACCTATAAATAATAAAACCGAAGACAACACGAATGAACCGTACCAAAAGTGACTGTCACACATGTGTTTGGCACATTTTTCGTTAAAAATACACTTGTAAAAAACATGCGAGATTTTCATGTCCCGCGAGAGCAATGTTTTTTATTACAAAAATTTAAATATAAAATTAGATACACGTGTTCCTTATTTTTTTTTTCATGTCACGATTAATTGAATTATTAATGATTGATCCCAAAGTGATAATAATGTTCTTTAAATAATTTTATAAAATAGAAAATATAGAATAGTAATGTGTTCTTAGATCTATTTCGTTTAATATAAAATTGCGACATGATAGAAAGGAATCAAGCGATTTTATTTATGAAAGCAGCTTTAATAGTATACTTACAATATAATAAAAAGATTTATGTATCGCTAGCCGAGTATTGGTTTGGGCCACATACCAATTTGAATTATTTTGAAAAACCGGAGAAGCAAGCGATTTAATGTTGATACGCTTACTACTACTCCCTTCGGCTTAGAAACATTATATCTGTTGGAATATAATTATTTTCAGCAACTTATCTTATAAATACTGCTTTTATATGTCATTTATACGTTATTTTACGTTAATGATTTTTTGATTGCTATAATGAATTCTTTTTATTCAGAGTTGAGATTTATATAGTATGGAATGCATTCTTATAATCTGAAATCACTCTTAATCACAGAGTGCTATTATGTATGAAATGTATTTCAATGAAATAATTATTGAAAACTATTCTCAATTGTAGATAAAAGCTTCTTTCGTAACGTAAGTTTTAATTTTGCAAAAAGGATGTCACAAAAAATAAATAAGACCGCAGTAATTTAGTTTTCCAAAAAGGCAGTCATTTGCAAAGTTTTAAATTTCATTTTTTGGATAAAATAACCAATCAATGAGAGTGGAGAATAATTCATGTGAATTTATTAAGTAACGTTCAATTATACTATGAGCATTGTCAACATCTTTTAATGTTCCATGTCCAAGATTTAATAACTTTGAATTAACATTGGTATAAATATCAGATGATTAAAAACAAATAGAAGAGCTGTCGACTTTACTGTGGGATACACAACTATTTAACCAAACAATTATGTATATTATGGTTGGGATAGTCACAACGATTTTGATTAAGCCACTTGCCAAAATATTTCGATAGTTGCCATTTATAAGCTAAAATAATTTTATTTATATTATCATAATTATAATATGCAAGCAAATTGAAAACATTTTATTTTTACTTATAAACTTATGAAATATTTCCCTTTGGGAAAGAGCGAAAACATTAACAAATTAAATGTTATCAATGCACACTAAGCTTCATCGTATTTATCAATAATTTGATCACAATCGGTTTTTTCTTATTGAATGTTTATTTTTCTTTCTCATCAAATGCTTCTTCCGACTTTAACTTTCCGGGAAACTTAAGATTTTATACTCTTCACAGCGATATTTTTTGCCTATAAAATTCATGGTTGAATTTTTGATTTAAAACATTAATAATAAATTACTTAATTAATTTAAATTATGTTTTTTAACTATCCTTAGTGTTATCGACGAAAAATATATTATATTTTTGATATATTCAAACCTGATTCTGGGCATTTTGTATTAGTATCTGCACCAAAAAATGAGAGTCTTACTTCTTCTAATGTTTGTGATCTAATATGTTTTTCAATATTTATTCATTTGTGTGAAGACCGAAAAATATTTTAATAGAGTTTTTCAGTATCAAAAAAATTTATATAACCATTGTTTATTAGTATCCAACTTTAATTAGAAATAATCTCTTCAGTTACGTTTTAATTTTAAAAGTTTTACGATTTCATGCTACTGAAAGCGACCGGAAAAGGGGCTTCCACCTAATCAATTTTACTGGTTTGGCTTAAATAACTTAATAAATTAATATCATATTGATTAAATCAAATACCATTTTTAGTCTCCAAGTACTTCAAGGTTGCTCCAATGTTATGTTTTAACTTTGGCTGAAAATCATCAATTAAACGATTTTTGTTAAATTGATTTAACGGCATTTTTTGGAAAGATTATGGAGCAAACCGTTTCAAATTATAAACGGCCACTAGAATTAATGATATTTTTGATGTATAATTGGGTGTGGAAGAAACCAATACGCTAATTTGATATTATTTTGTGAATATGTAACAAAAAAATTCTTATACATACATCCTCATTTCACTATTTTCTTAATTTTTTTCATCGGATACATAAAAAAATTACCCTTAAAAGTAATTAAACATAAAAAAATGGTCCGTATCCCAAGCCAATACTCATATAGCGATATACTTGCCTACTAAATAACTACTTTGCTAGAAACTCTCGTATCAAACAGATCGATTGTTTTATAAACTGACAGGAGCAACTGTTATCTTATTTTATAATCATGACATATTTATTTAAAATCTCTTGCCATGCGTCAAAAGTACAAGTTACAATCAAATTTTAGGTGCATAATATTGAAACAAGTATACATATAATACACGTTTATATACAAATAGGCCGTGTGTAAATGGGTCAGTACAATTTTACGTAAACGAATATCTGTTGTACCATATTCACCACGAGTTGGTGGGCGTTTGCGCCTAAAAAAAAGAAAAATTAAAAAAAACTCTTTCCTACAATGATGTGTCTTGATGATGATGACATAGCAAAATTTTGCTTAAAAGAATTGCTAATAATTGAACGATAATTTTTTTTTCATTCAAATATGATAATAAATTATTATTACCTACCTACCTATAAAGAAACATTTTAAGCCAAGGAAAATATTTTTGTAAATTATTTAGTTTAAGTTCAAGTACGTAGCTGTTCTAAATTTAAAATGTTTGTAAATTTGAAAATATTTTTTCCACAATATGTTTTAATTTTACTTAAAATTATATTGTTTATTTATTATTTATGTTCTATTCTAAATGAATGTGATGTGGTATTTTTTTAGTTAAATGTATACAGTAAATTTTAGGAAAACTGCTAAGATGTAATATCAATCAGTATTTTTACCGATAGCCAAAATTTCTCATTTATTTGACAAAAATTAGTAAGCCTCGTAATTAAAAAAAAAAAAAAATAACTTAAAAAATACATTGTTAAAATCAATGGTGTTAAATATTTCTTAATTTCAAAATCGTACGAACCAAGGTTATTTATTCTCTAAAATTCATTTTCAATTTTATTTTCCCATGAATTGGGATTTCGAATATATTAATGTAATATCTTAACAATAATTAATGTAATATCTTTAATCTAAAATGGCTATAGCATTGATAAATTAAAAAATAGGTCAGTGAGATGGCTAACTGATTGATAACTCAGTATTAATTATTATGACTAGCCCACAACCGGATAATTTGTATCCGGGTTGCCATTTAAATCCATAGTATTCAATTTATTAAAATCAGTCGACCACGTGATATTTCTCTCACAAAAGTCAATCGATTAAGTCGTATACACTTGCATGTTGCCACAGTTAAATTAAGAAATAAACTTCTTAAGAAAGTTTAAAATAAAAATTTACAACTGTGGTATGTCCATGGATTTTTCACTAGTCAATAAATATATAACACGTCTCCAATTTTTTATCTTCGACTAAGAAGTTAAATCATAAAGAAAAGAATTCTTTTATATCTAGTTTGTTGTAATGCCGATAAGTAAATTATCATATTGAATTTAGTTGAAATGCATATATTAAAAAAATACGAATTACATGTACTGATGTATTATGATTTTAGTCATACGAAATAATTACAAATAAGTTTATAACAAAATACAATAAGTACGTTTTAGAAAAATATTTTTTAATACAAAGCCATGTATAACTGTACTTAAATTATTCATGAACTTACAATTTACTAAGTATAAGATTCAGCGGAATATGTATAATTATCAATTGATATTATTTTTCGATGGCGTCGTTTTTGTTTAAGTCGTCAGATCCCTTTGTTTCGTTGTTGGTAGGGACACACCCTATCGTATTTTTCGGCTCTACCAACATTCAAAACTCTCAACCTCTCCCTAAATATACTCTCAAGTAACCTCTTTAGAAACCATTTATGTTTTTATATTAAATTTTTGGTCGTAATAATGCCATTTTTAATTTTAAAAGCTTAGGCTGTACACTATCCGCATTCATAATAACTAGAGAATGTAAATGGTTTAAATCACGACTAATTTAAATTTCAGCATTTTAAAGATAATAACACAAAAAAATATTTAAAATATGACACGTATTTAAGTTAATAGTTAACATATTATAGATTGAAATTTATAACAGATGTAAAAAAAAATATTATTTCAAATATTTTGATATCGCAAAAGATTGACGCAAGCCAACTGGTATGGTTTATACTGGGCATGGGCAATTTATTTAGAAACCATGTTTTTATAAAATAAATAAAAATCAAATAAAATAAAATAAAACCAGTTGCTGCTTTATATTTAATTTATTAAATCTTTTATAACTTAAGGACAATGACATAGAATTTTTAGTTGGATCAAAATAAATAGGGGACCGAACAGCGAACATATTACACAATATAATTATATAAAAAAAATGGTTGTTCATTTCCAAAGCATAAATATTTTTTAAGAAATATGAAAAATGTATTCAAAATATACATTATTTTATACATAGTAATAGACATCTTTAAAATGTTCCAAACGATTAACTCAACTCAAATATAATTAGAGCAGAATTATAAATCGACGAGCAAAATGTGAATGGATGAACCAATTTCAAAAATGAGCACGGCCAGTAGATTTATACTTGTAATATCTATTTACACCTGAGTGAAATTTAATGTAATCAACAAAAGTAATATTTTTTTTAATAAAATATTACCTTGGTGGTAAATGTATAATATATTGTTTATATGTCTTTTAAAATGTGTCTGATTTGTGCATGAGCTTTAAACCAAATAAAGGACATTTATGCCCTAAGCCTTGACCAGCTGGCTGGTAACTAATATGTCAAGAAACCCCTTTACAATGTTGATATCCATGTTTAGAGAGGACGCAGGTAAAAAAATGCTACCACGTACCCAGGACTATTAAAATATTCCAATTTTTAATAGATAATATCTACAATTATAGAATACATACATACATGAAAAATATTTTTTTACCTTGTCCGCTCCAAAAGTAGAGCATATGAATTTCAACAGTGTGAAGATGTACAAAAATGGAGTAAAGGGATCTTTATATTTTATTTAGTAAAATTTATTACGTTAATCTAACTTGTATATTTTTTTTGTTTTCAAGTAAATCAACGAACTACTTCGGAACCAAACCTCGTCTAGGCGTTTCAGCACGTAACTTTGACTACATAACTCATAGAGCCTGCATAATGGGTATGTGACTTGTATACACTACATTACTTTAAACAAACTTCCTTGTTAGAATTTTATTTTTTTGATATATGTTCAAATGTTGCTCCAAAGAAAATGTCTTATTACGCTATTTTTTTTAACCAATTGTCAAAGAAAGCCATTGCTTATACATTTTCCCCATTAAAAACGTATGAAATTATCAGTAGCTACATATCTTCAGCCCATGACCTAATCGTAAGCCCTCGCTTTTACTAACTCAGCCACCGAGATGCAAAAACAATATATTACCACATCTGCTCCAAAAAGGTGTAGAAAATCTATGAAGATATAATGTCGATTTTATGTGGTATACATGTGAATTTCTACGCGGTGAAGATGTCCAATCCATAATAGAGTATATGGACTTTCGCGATGTGGAAACTTATTTTGACGGACTTTTTTCAAGATAATTGGTTGTCAGCCAATTTTTGCGACAGGAAAAAAAACCACCGTGTAGTGTAGAAATGCATATTAAAACCATGTAAAATTTCAGGCAGTTTTTTTTTAATCTATCTATAAATTTATATCATTGACCTCTAATTCCGAGCAAATTATAAGCACTCGACCATGCCAACTCGGCCACTGAAATGCCAAATCTGCATCTTTATTATATTAGTATTAAAGATTTTTTATTATAACTTAAAGTGAATATTTTTGTAGCTCAAATTAAATTGATAAATTACAAACTACTGAAAACGATTCTCTGATATGCTCACCTCTCTACTGCTGTTTCAACTCTTTCAGTATACAAATTAGAATACCTGTGTAGGTGTTCGGTGCGACTCAAGATTTATCTTGGATGTAAAAAGATCTGTTTACCAAATTGTGCCTCGACCAACACCCACTCGCGAAGGAAAATAGAACGATGAATGATAGAAAATTTTCTTGGCGAAATTTCCACTGGAAACAATACGCGTTTCATTCCATTGAATGATTTATTCCACAAACACAGTTTTAAAATAACACAATAATTTCATAAAAACCAAAGATGACGATCGCGAAATATAAATTATATCAGTAAATTAATCGCTGGCCTTGGTTCAGTGGATAAATTCAAAGGTTTAAATCACGCATCTACTAAAACTACGTCATACAGAGACTCCAAAAACACTCAATAAATACATTACATTACATAACATAAAAACATATTTTTTTGTTAACCCATAATATAATATATTCGTATTTCTTATTTTTCAATTGCAATCTTTCACATTTCCCAAATCTGAAACAATGTACAGGACAATTCTATATTTTAAGCAAAAATCGATGATTCGGCACAAAGATAAATAATTATTATTCCTCAAAAATTATATTTTATTAAATAATATATCGACAGTGCAAAGGAAAAGGGGCGTAACCCACATAGATCAAATTTCACAGGAGGCACATTTTTTTTTATTTAATGATTTTGAGCCAAAGTCAAAACATTACCTTAAGAATTCCTTGAAATCCATGAAGACTAAAACTGGTGCATTATTCACCCAATATGATATTAATTTAATGTTATTTAAGAAAATCCAATTAAATTTGTTTGACCGGAAGTCCTTTTTCTGGCCGAAAATTTTACAGGCCATCCTTACGTCAAACTTAAAAACTAAATTTAGACACAAATTAGCCATTGTTTGCATACATTCCTTTTTATAGAACGTGTATTAAGTTGTATGCATTCTGACTATCGAATAAAAGCTATTTCGAAAGATTGAGGGTTACGACTTTTCACCTTTCCACGAATATGTTTTAATATTTTTTCTAAGAAAACAGTCTAGTTAAAAACGATTCAATATGAAAAATCAAAATATTTTTCTTTATTTTTTATATTGTATTGTATTGTATATCTATTGTATATAATATTATTTTAATTATAATTGTAACGATTAGATTATTTTCTATAGTATTTTTACTATGGCATAAAAAATATATGAAAAACAACTATGACGATTTGTTGCTAAACAAAAATAATCATATCTGTAACTTAATATTACGTATTTATTAATAAATTTGAAAAAAATGCATTATTCACGGGTATTACGAATCAAGATTATATCGCGTTCAAGTGGGAGACCTCTTCTTTACGTTAACATGTGCCAAATGAAATTTTTTCAACGTAATAAAAAAACATAATTTATAATTTAATGCAAAAATTATCAGATTTTAAGATTAGATATGTATATATTATATAAAATTGCTTTCTATGTAAATGCTAAATTTAAGCCCGAGGATTCCCATGTCAAACGATTATAAATTGTGCGCATGACACCGGAATCCACGGGTTGATATTTAATATTATAAAGAAATTGCCATGTTTTTTTTTACAAACATTTTCAACTGATAATAAAAATATTTACACAATTAACAAATGAAAATCAAAAGTTAAGAAAAAAAACGTTGAAAAAATATATAAAATATTTTTTTTATATACATATATATATA
>JAGVSQ010002291.1:0-25265 GCA_022683975.1 Rhyacophila evoluta | reverse complement strand
ACTTATCTCCACTTTGTTGGTTGATTTTTAGCAATTTTTAAGTTTATTTGGCACCCAGTTCGTCATATTTTAATTATAAAACAGTGGCAAGTATATGGCAAAAAATACTTTGTCTCTCTTTTGTATTATTTTCCACTGACAAAATTATATGTATACTACACGAATACTACACGAAGCATCAAAAAATATTAAACATTATTAGCTATTCTTCTCGTATTTCACCTGCTAAATTTTTTTGTATATTTTATCAACTGTAAATTTTTCAAAATACAATAATTCTATTCACTAATAACAAAGCTGTTAGATTGAGGCTCTTCTTAGAATTTTACTACGTGTCAAACAAGGTTCTATTAAAGCTCAGCTAACATGATATTAAGCTTTAGTTTATTTAGTGAAATTTAGCATTTTATTCAGTTTTGAGAAATTAAATTAACTGAAATTTAGATATCAAAAATATATTACTCAAGCGGATAGATTTTATTTTTTTCCCTAAAATAATGACTAGCAAAAAAATACCCATGGAAAATAGAAAAGAACTCTTTAAATACCAGCATGATTTAAGATAAATATTTCATTGTGTAGTGATGCAGTAAAGTATATATAAGAAATGTTTTTTTATTGGAATATTGGAAAAAAGCTAACAGATTTTTATATATAGAGTTTTTTTCAGGATGATATTTATATGCAATATTGAATCTTTGCCAGCAAGTTCTTGTGTGAAAAGACAAATTGCATTCTTCATCTGATTTCTCCTCATTTGTATAATAAATATTTGTTGGAACTTCAATGATTAGAAAAATTTGTTAGAAAAAAAATCAATAATTAATTGGCTTAGTAGAGTTTTTTAAATGATCTTCACGCGTCACGCGTCAAAATTAAGAAAAATATAAAAATACCTATTAGAGAAAGCCTGACCCTAACATAGATTATTTCCCATAGGTAATGATGATGTAAATTTATAATAGTATAAAAAAAAGCTTTATGTATCAAGTAATCACTATATTTTTTAATGTTATAACACTATCCATATAATCCTTCTGGATTTGAAATTAAATTTTCAGTAGAGCTTTTTCTATCAAAACTATGAATTTATCACTTTTTAAATTCGTATGTAATAAAAGTAATCGAGCATTTGTATAATTTTTGATAAATCTATTATTTCCTATTCGTAAATTTGTCTTATATCAAAGTATAATAATAAATGTAAATGTATCGGAGAATTGTTGAATACATAATTTAGCCATATTAGTCAGACATATTTTTTTCATTTCTGACCTAGATACATATTCTAGAAAATTTGTTTTCCGACCAATTTGCTTAAAAATATCAATTGACTATACGAGCGCAAATAAATCTCGCTCATTTTATCAACAAAAATAAAAATCTTACATACTACTCTTTTATATTAGAAATATACACTTTTTATCTATAAGATAAATAGTGCTGATTTATTTCAAGTAATGTATAGTTCCATAGAATTAAATACACATATTGTTAGATATATATTTCAAAAGGATGTTTTAAATAAACAACATACAAAATGAAATGATACCAAATGTTTTTATTAGGATAGTGTGACACTGAGAGCTTGCTAAGCGTAGGAATTGTGAAGGAAAACTTAGTAATGAGCGCATGGAAACTGGGAAAGATTGGTGAGGGACAGCGTTCATTGGACGTTAATTGCTAAGGCGCAGAACCTCGTTGTAGGATTCTAATCACGTTGTTCTGGAAGTTCTAGTGTATTATACCATTAATATATGCACAACAGCCTATTCCACATATGATTAAAAATTTATACTGACTTTAAAAAAGTGTAAGTTTAAAAATTTCCTAGTGTTTTTCGATCTTAAAATATCTTATGTTTTATTGTTATAACTATGATAAATAGCCTAGAAAATCTCTCTCAAGTAGACGAGAGCACACCTCGCATCTGAAGAATGCAGGCTCAAATCCAAAATCGGTTAGATTTTTGAAATGCAGAATTTTATGCCTATTAGATTGAGTGATTTTCTAATAATCAATTCTCGTTAAAAGTAATCTATCAAGACATGTTTTCATATTGCGGAGATCTATATACTCCTCTCTTGCAGTGGATAATATCTTAACAGAATGTAAATCTAAACGCTCTACTGTTGAAGCAAACATAGTTATAAAAAATCAGTATTTTTTTCAAAGAGCCTTAAGGTGAATACAAATATTAATATTTGAAGCTTGCGAAAAAATCTTTTTTGCTCATTATTCCAGACCTTCAAAGAAGTTGTCTTATTCTCTCTTATCTCTGTTTCGTTAAAATAATCACAAAACGAGAGATAATGATATACTACTTAAGATGTTTACTAATATAATATAGTAATACAATATTATCTAAATGTCAACAAAGGGCTTGCAAAAATAAAAACAAATTTTGAATATAATTCATTTTATTCATTAATGAAATAATAATTACACGTGAAAATTTGTACAGCGGATATTTAAATTGTTAATATTATTTACAGATATTAGAAAAATTAATACAAATAAGATACTTTATATAAATAATCATTGAAATACATATTAAAAATGTTATACTCATAATATTCATTTACTTTACATTATTTTAAACAAACTTTGAGTGATGCCAAAAGATACTATCACTTACTTACAAGTGAGAAAAATATTATTAAAAAGGTGAAATCACTCATGTAACTGTAAATATTATAGTACTTACATGATTTATTTATGACAAATAATTTATCTAACAATTTATTATAATATTTTATACGGCTACGCATCCATCCTAACACTAACTACCTTACCATTATATATTTACAAACTATTTACACGATTTGTTTATATTTGACCATTTTTGTTTAATATATTATTTTACTATCGTATAAAACTTTTTATTTTAACCTTTTTAAATTCATTTATATATTTTTGTCATTCAATTATTAAAAAAAAAGGTTTTTCATAACTTTCATTATTTTTCGAATGTCAATAGGTACCATTAGATAATATTTAAAATTCATCACTTTCATTTACTCATTTCACCACTTACCCAGACTTTCATCTAACCTTTATAATAAGCCAATTTCTTTCAATTATTGCAAAAATACCTATACTATTCTGCAAGGGTAGAAAAAATTTAAAACTATCAACTTAACAAAATGTAGTTTTAACTTTAATGTTAAAAATGTTTTAATATTTCGTTGCGACATCTAATTCGTACACTCACAGACGATTTAACATACGAATACCATTTTAACTGTTAGATAAAGATAATTTAATCCCAATAGTTATGCATAATTATTTACAATATCTATTTACAGTACAATATGACTATACACAAAATAATACTATCAATTATAATCGGTATATGAATTTCATATCATTCAGTTATACTCAAGTGCTATTAAGAATGAATTTACAGAGTATTTACATTATAATGTATTATTTTGTATTAATTAGATACGTTATTCACTTATGAAATATTTTAATATCACAATATTAGAATTGTGAAATGCTCGACATGGTTACTTACATCTCTTAATATCTTCAATGACAGTTTTTTGATAATATATATAACTAGTCACTAATTTTTCACACAATACATAACATTACAATAACATAAAATGTATGTGTCAAGTTAATCAACACGTATTCATGAAGTCACTCAAGAATATGTTTTAATGAGTTATATGTATAACAATTTCAATGATTTAAATGAACAGTTCTAGTCTGTATCGCATGTTTATGATTGATTAATTTTAAGCAATAAATATAATAGCGAACAAAAACTGTAATTAAATAATTACGTTTTATTTTTTGCGTTAAATTAAGCTGATGGATGTTTATGACTGTGAATAAAAACAAGAGTTTTGGCAACGTAATAGACGACCATAATGTAATATATTAAAGTTGAATTTTCTTGTATCGCTGGTTTGAGATAAATAAAATCCATATAAAAATACTGTCAATTGACAATGTCAGAATTACTTAACATTTAGCGATACATTTATTTTTCCAGTACCAAAACAAATATGTTAAAGTTGAGTATTAACCGTAAGTAAGATATTTATATGAAAATACCACGGAGAGCTTTTTATCAGTATATTATTAAATCATTAATTTATTTACACATTTATACATAGCAAAAAAGTATCAAACATTTATGAAAGACAGCAATTTATTGTTATTAAGAGATTATTAAATGAAATAAAAATTAGGCTTTTGTTCGACAACAACGATTTAAGATTCGGTGTAGTAAATATTGAACGGAATAGTTCTAAGCTTTTTAATACATTTTATGGTTTTGAATATCGTTAATTACGTTACATTGTTGCATATGATTACGTACAGGGTATTTATATTTCCGATGGTGATGTTTTAGTGTCATGTACTGTCGACAGCGTGTATATTCAAGATGGAAACATGATTCTTGTTAAGTTTGCAGACGAAGACACGTGGCGTGTTGTAAAAAAAATCTCCTTGTATAATTCATTGAAAATCAACTTTAGAAGTTTATAATGATAGTATTACAATACTTGATTTAACATATTTAAAAGCGATTTATTTTATACGGAAATGCGATTATTATACAATAAATAATAATTACTATAAAGAAAATTAGATTTAAAATAAACAGTATGTTCATTAAAATTTTATTCAACAACTGAATCAATTCAAGCAGAAATGCGTTAGATGCTATGACTTACATTGTATGTTATATTTAATGTGATAATTATAAAGATATCATTGGATACTAGCAACCCATAACCGCAACAATTATACTTAGTAAAAATACGACAATAGGATAATCAATCCTAAGTTGACCTCCGTGTTGCATTGCAGCCGGATGTTCACCTGAAGGAAGAAGAAGACATAGTTAATTACAAAAAATATTTAATAACTAGGCTGTCAAACTTCGTAACTTTAATGATTGATTCAAATTTGTTTTATCGATTTATTTTATTTTAACAATTTGTGGGCGCGTAACACCATTTACACAAACGATATTATACTTGTATAGTTTATACTTCACTTGAATTGCAACACGGTATAAACAAATTATAATGCAAAAAATATTTGTAACCTTAAGATGTATTCTATTCACAATTCAAGTTACAGCCAAAAATTACAATGGATAAAAATAATTCTCTATCGGCAGTAACATTAAATCTAATTCCGATTTTTTAAATGTCATTATAATTGAAAAAGGAACATTAATTAACTTAACGGTAAGACAAAAATATATATGGAATCGTATGCAATAAAAGTGATTAAACTTTTTTTATTTCCTGTAAAATTTATGTCGTGTGGCTTACGAGATATTATGTACGAATATTTTATATATTTTTTTGTTCAAAATCTGGACTTATTTCTTTTATGGTTTTATTTTAATATGTATAGTTCGTATTTTATAATGTAAATATTTAAAATAAAGTACACCAATGATCTTACCATTTAACACGTGTACAAGGACAGTGCGTGGGTTCGCATTGGACGGGCTGCACGTGTACTTTCCAGAGTCCGGTCCCTTAGCCCTCTGGATGAGCAGGTACGACGTCGTGATGTCACCTTTCTCGGTGATGACGCTCACCCCACCACGTGGAGAATCATAATTTATTTCCTGATAAAAAAATATTCATCCAATATATAAGTGTGAAAGGGTTTTTAAGCATTTTAATGTAGGCTTCAATGATATAAGTATTTGATACTCTCCAGGGCTGAACTATAATCACGAACACTCTAGTGCACGTAGACTATGGTTTCGGGAAGTGACTCCTGGGATACTACTGACATTTTGAGGAGCGCTTCATATTTATTGTATCACAGTATATGCCCCCATAACGGGTATGGATAGATGGTGAATCGTGAAGGGGAGAGCAAGTTTAGCAACTTTGCTATATTTTAAAGTAAAGCGTATACACATAGTATTGATACTGGTGTGATAGCTTGAAATAATTTGATAAATAAATTTGTAAAATTATAAATTTAACTCTAAAATGATAATATTTGTAATAAGAAACAACATCGCAACATCGTTAAATTATTCGCGTTTATTAAAAGTAATAAATAATGTTTTAAAAGTAATAATAAATGCTATTAAAAATAACTATCTATTGTATGTCGTTAATAGCAACAACTTGTCATAGTTTGTAGGTAATTAATAATTTAGAACTGTGGTTACACACTTAATACGTTTAAAATGGTTGTATAGCTCCACTATCCCGGATTTGACAATGGTGTTAAATAAATTTGCCAATGAACTTATTCGACAGCCTTATTGTTATCACGAAACTTTTAAAAAGAAAGAAAAATAAGCTCATTTGATTATTCCCACTTAAGCTTTTGAGATTGTCCAAAGTTTGTTTTATGAAAGTTTTCGTATTGTGCGCTAGTCAATAATACTAGAGGCTTATAATACAGACTCGCGGGTATCAAAATGAAAATTAATCGTCCGATATTGGATAATATTTCGACCTCTATTAATAACGAAGCGTCATATCCAATCCTCTGGGCTCTTTTACAGTATAATTTATATGCAAATCAGACGTTTGGCCAAAGATCCAAATTGGGAACTATGTAGTCTAAATGGTTTATTATTTAATCTTATTTGCTGGGGGATAATCGTGAACACGGCTAACTTAATTACAAAGGACGAGTCTCTTGGCCTTCGATAATACCTTTTTAGCCCTGTTTACCCTCAGGAGCGTAAAAACGAAGAGTAATAATTTGTTTATCCTCACTACGAGAATTTAAATTGTGATCTAGGGCCTGGCTGTGAAGATTTATTGATCCTTAAAAATATATCTCGAAGTTTGGCTCAGGATGGTAGGCGGAATTTTTAAAGTTAATTAATGGGTAAAGTGTAAGTGAAGCATTGTGGAATACAAAAGTAATGTGACTGTTTTTAGGTTTACAAAGCTTAACCTGAACGTATATAAATTACAGTCTAGTCTGCTGAAAGTTGTTGACGCTGTTCTAAACTTAGTTCACAATAAAAGTCTATGAATATGCAATTTTGTTACGCTGAGAATTGTTTGGCGCCAATTAAAGGATGATATAATTTGATCCTCGTAAATTATAAGCTGCGCCTAAACTTTACAGAGAAAGCGAACAAAAGTCTGCATAACAATAAAGTATGTTTGCATAACATATATATGTATACTAACATACCAATATTTACAACATAAAGTTATTACAAAAACGTTTACAGAAATATACTGAGCATACATGTATTATATTATATTTAGTGATGACTAGTGATTTCCGAAACAGGGTGTCTAAAATCAACAACAATTGCTCATGAGTTTTTAAATTCTAAGGGTTGAGTTTTATCTTTCTCATATGGGGACGAAATGTTACTGACTATAAGGTCACCATCACGTGATTATCGCAGAAATATATATACAAACAATTAATATCGTGTTTGTATTTTTTATACCTACCATAAAACCCTTTGGGTAGAAATTACTGTTCAAATGGTGTGATGACATACTACATATCATTTATGTATTGTCACCTGATGCTCTATATGTGGTTGAATTAAGTGGCAGATATAAGTATTCAATGGGTTGGATATCAACTGATATTTATGTATAAACTATACACTCACCATTAAGAGTTATAAAAATTGTGTTGCTATAGATTTCAAATGAAAAAAGCAAATATTCTTTCCTCCCAAGATCTCATTGTAATTGCAGTTTATTTTGCCATTTACGAGGTATGCTTTGATTTTTTGTATCGTATTTATGCATATTAGATAACCGTGGGAATCGCATTCCATCATATAATCCCAGTGAGCCTTGGCATTTTCCGCAGTCAAAAGCTTTCTATGTTCGTTACTTGACACTGGATTTATAGAAACTATTGCTGACTTTGTTCATATTTCACAGTCCGCCGGGAATAAATCCCATCTCTGTAAGAACTTAGAATTAATTCGTAAGAAAATAACTTTATCAAAGCTAGTTGAATTATCACTGTTATGTTTTGAATTCAATAAAACCTATAGATAAGTGAATGAATAAATTTATTCTGTTATATTATAAATAAAAACGATCAATAATTATTAATAAAAAAATTATTCTATAACCTTTAAGCTTTCATTAAAAAATTCGCTTTATGTGTGTATTTTTTTTTATACCATGTTCGCTCCTAACATGGATCATATGAATCTACACAGTGTAAAGATATCCACTCCGAAAGGGAGTGTATGAATCTCCGCAATGTGAAGACGCCTTGACAGATTATTTTTCACGAGAATTGTTTGTCAGACAATTGCTCAACCCAATGGGTATCCAGTCCTGCATTTTCAGATTTTTAAAATCCGATGTATGCCCATAATTATTAGGTAAAATACTACATCATCTGACTAATATATCATCCTGCTATGTTTTATGTTAAAATTAATGGGAGTCAGGAAAGTTGAGAGAAGTCTTTTAAACTATTCTGTTATTTACCAATTTACTTGCAATTTACAAGCGTAAAACCTAAATATACCAAAAGATAAACAAAATAATGATTTTTTTTCTATAATTCCCAAAAGCATTTGTATCTTTGAACAGAGTAAAGGTGGCAACTCTTGTGAATGCACTAAATGGATTTTCGTGTTGTAAAGATGTATGTATTTCGATAGAAGTTTTTACGAGGACATATTACAATCATGTCACAACCTATTAAAATCCAGTCCTATATCTATAGGTTTTAAGACAATTTTAAGAAGGTTAAAATAAAACGGTATATTTCCTATAAACCATGTATGAGGTGATTGAGTTGGAAAAACGGTTTTGAAGCGCAAGTATTAAGTTCAAATTTCATAGATACGCAATTAAAAATAATAATAATGAAGGACAGGGTCTCAATAAGTTGTTAGTTGTAAAAAAACAAGCCCATAAAATACACGTGTGAAGAGGATATGCAGAAATCGTATAAAATTATTAACTGGATATATTTAATACGTTTTGATATTTGTCCGATACTTATTTTGTAATAGTTATTCGCTATTACTTAGCTACATAGACCACATTACATTACAGACTTGAGTATCCACAAGAGCCCAAGAAAATGATGTTTTATTCATAGTTGTCCCTAAAACCACGCGAAACTAATGTATTTTCTGTCAAGTAGGTATCTTAAAACGCAATGTTCAAACGTGACTGGCGTTAATCGAATTTCTTGCCACAACTTACGACTGTCTCGAGGAAAAACATTTTCTATGTCTCACTGAAGAGTGAAATGTCACCAAATTATATACAAATTATATAAATGTGACGCCAGCTGAATATAATACAACGTTTATATTACAATAATTTACATAATATTATAACACGAAAATTTCTCAACTCATCCAATATATTCGTATTTCAAATTTAAATACTTAAATAAATATAATTTAAGTCTTGATCTATTTGGTACATGAATTGGCATCATATCATCTATGCATATTTACATTTTTTGTCATATATATGTGGTAGTGTCCCTTAAGTATCGTACTGCATATTGTGATTTATGTTTGCTTCTTTTAAATACAAAATGTTATATTTGGGTTCAACATGGTTATAACCAGAATTATAGTATATTATATAAAATGAATTCCGTTAAAATCGCTTTTGATAGAACCCAACATATTCAGTTTTTTGAGGATACAATTGGAAATTAGCTGAGTGACTCACGTTTGCTGTGCTGTCGTATACGCCCGCAAATTATATTGGAGTATATGTTCATATTTTCTACTATGTCCGTTCCAAAATTGGAGTATATTGTATTGTGTATCTCTACAGTGTAAAGACATGTTTTGACAGATTATTTTTTACGAAAATTGCTTTTCAGACAACTGTGTAATTTAATGAGGACATAGTCCTGCATTTTCGATCTTTTAAAAATTCAGCAGATGTGGGAATCGAACCTGTACGCTTCAAGCGCAATGCGCGAACGCTAACCTCTCCGCTACCAGAGAGACATTATTATTTATTTAGTCAGCCACTAGTATTTAGTTAAGTTCGTCGAAAAAGCTTTCGCAATTAGAGAAGATAGATTCACCACAAAATTTCACAATATACAGAGAACGTGATATACTTTGCTTACCAATGGATTTTTTTTTGCCCAATCATTAAAGTCAACGGAGGTGTTTAATACGTATGTAAATACTGAGTTATACATAGTTTCTTCAAATACATAAATATTTTGCAAAGGTGGGAATTTCATGACAATGGGACGTGGTTCCTAATTTGAATGGTACTGCATCAAAGTACACAACGACCCATAAACATTGCGGTGTAAGTCCTTATATTTTATATTTAAATTACCATATGAAAGCACGACATTAAGTTTATCAGTTTCACATACATATTAATAAAGCATAGGTAGCTCCGCACAACTGCCTGTTTAGTGGGAGATAATTCTGGCGCTAAAAGTTTACTAAGCCACCGTGCTACACAACCTTCGGAAGGAGGGTGCGAAATTTATATGCAGATTAGCAAAGTTAGCTCACCGAGCCAATGCGACGGAAAGGACATAAACCGAAACCTTATGGTCTAAAGCAGTGATCGTCAACATTTTACTTTCTACTTAAAAAGCCAATGTTCGGTGGTATACTTCCACAATTGCATCAAACTTCAATTTGATTAATCTTTACCTCATATTCTATATATATATATACCATGTTCGTTCCCAAAGTGGAGAATATGGATTAACACACTGTGAAAAAATTCACTCCGAAAGTATATGGATCTCTACATGTGAAGACATCTTGATAGATTATTTTTCACGAGAATCGTTTGTAACAGTTTCAAAATATTGATTCAAAAACAATACTTAGCAAGATTATATAATAAACATATAGATAGACAAGGTGGATATAAAATTGTAATTTATATTGGCATTGAACGTGAGTCTTCCAATTCATGTTTGGTATTATTTAAATCGTAAACATAAACTTGAATTTTTTTTTCATACTTCAAATGTATCTTTGTTACAGACATAGGATTCAAAGCTGATACCTACTCATGCGACATTAATTCATACACTTTTCACTAAGCTAACACAGTCGCAAATAATACGTGTATTAAATAAACCATAACTTATTTTTTTCCAAAGTAAAAGTCGACCGTTATAATCTAGGCATACAAAATATAATAGAAAAATAAACATATGAAATAGTTGTTTGATAACGATAAATTGTTCGTCAGCTTAACACGTCGTAAAAAATTCATTATTTTGTTTGTTATTTGAATACAATGAAAAAAGTGTGAACTAAAAAACCGATAAATCACAAAATGGAGTTTTATTAACCTCATAAGGTACGTCAAACTACTTAAGTTTATAACAATAAATAAATTAAACTCAAAAATAAATGATTAATATTATTTATTAACATAATAATATCATTACTAATGCTTTATGAAATTTTACAACTGGAAGCATCAACTTATTTTGTTGATTTGAGGTTCATATTCCACTGGTTGAGAGCCTCTGTTTTACCCCGTCCTCCCGTTTTAGCAATGTTGATTTTATTAAACGGATAAGGAGATGGTTTCATTAAGACGGAAACTTTTGGCTGATCAAGGGGAAGTTTCTCTCGCTCGGACAATGCCTTGAATAAATTTAATTTCGATGGGGTAGTTTCGTTATACTACTGTGCTTTTTTATTGTGTGTTCGAAGTTTGGAAGAGAATTTTTAAACTTTCGAATAAATAGGTCATTTAAAAATCGATATATTTACGTAACAGAAAAGCACGTTTTAAATACACTTCCAAATTTGTTTTGAATATTTTATAGATATTTGATTGGATATTTTGTAAAAAAAGATGTATATAAATTATTACTGTATAATTTCACAAAACTCCTATTTAAAAAGTGTAGATATAAATGTAGAGTAGTCTAACTTTAAATAAATACATGCTAAGTATGTGTCAATCACGTCACATTTCAATTCTACAGATTCATAATATTGATCGATAGATATTTTGGCTACAATAATATTTTTAATTGATTTAATCGAGTTTATTAACTTTGAATACTAAATAAATTTTCAAGTTTTCTCCATAATGTAGAATAGTATCAATTCAATATTAACAAATATTGGTTATCATTTCATCTACTAATCGATCAAGACTAAAAAAATCATGAATATCTTTGTTTGTGTTAGAATTAATGGCAGAATCACTTTTATTTTTTCAAACTCAACCCTCTAACAAAACGGTATTAAATAGATAAAATATTTTCAGTATTTATTAGACAGTATAAAAGATATCTGTGCCTTATTGGCATTTTCTTGATTATAAAGACATTAAAAGCTGGTTATAAAGCCATTTTGATAAAAATATTCAATCGAGCTATTTTTATGATTATCTTTTACCATAAAGTCACGGAACTCCTGAAAGAAAAGCTTCACTATTATAAGCTGGAAAACTTTAAAAATACATAAAACGAACGTAATTAAGAAGAGATTACATTAACGGCCTTCTTGTGCGACCAGAAACCGCCCTCAGATCGTTTCATGACAATAAGTTTGGCTCGTTTCGGAATCGTTCGCTCTCTCTTTTACTAGCAGAAAATCTTCAGTTCAACCCCTTGTGAGCTTTTCCACTGCTTAGATTTTTACTACTACACAATATACCAAATAAAAATTAAATTACTTTCATACATGGCTTGAAAACTTATGTGTTTTTTTTTAATGCGTTCAGATAAGACTAGATATAACCTTCTTAAGCGTGTTCATCCATTTTGAAATTTTCAACAAGTTACAGAATCCTTTTTACCAAAACATTATTCTTCTTCCACATTTGCTTCCTAATTGAAACATTTGTCCGTTTTTCCAGCAAGTGAGATTCCAGCTTTCTGGAAGACCAGCAGGTATTATCCATAGGATGTACTCGGCGGAACTGAGAGATGCTGGCATAACCTGGGAGAATGCAAAACGGCTGGCGGGTGATAAGGATATCTGAAAGCGTCACGTGGCCACGTGCTCTATGCTTCATATGTGTATAGACACTTCTTAATAGCCTCTTTATGTAGTATACTATTGTATTATACAAAACCAGTTTTACAAAAAAAAAGAAATAATCAAAACATGACACTTGTATTTTATTTTTTATTATCTGCCTCCTCCACATAGTATTGTTGCGTCCTCTTAGGCCATGATTGCTTTCCATGGTTCCACTAAACAGATTCTGTAGATAATATTAAATGGCCTTCCATTGTGCTGAAAACCGGTTGGCTTCAAGGATAGACAGGCTAGGTTAAGACTCTTTTACGGCACTCAACCTTAACCTAACCAAGTGCAAACACCAACGCCACAGTTTTATTCTTATGGTAATGTGTGGCTGTATGATCCGTTATATTATTTCATCATTAAAAATGAAGTCATACCACCTAAGGACGTTACATTTGTTTATTTTCCCTTACTAGGCATTTTACATACAAAGCTTTATGTGAATATTTACAATGACTTACTTTCTTTAATACATTATTATAATAAGGACCGACTTTTAACCAATCAGTAGAATTACACAAATTTCATGTATACAAATAAACATTTTGTGCAACTATACTATTATAAATTCGCGCGCGCATTTATTTCGTTTGCGATAAGAAAATGACGCAAAACGCACATTATTTATTGTCAGTGATCCTCCATGACTGCACAACATGCAAAACAGTTTTATATGCATCTCTGCCGGGGCCATAGCCCACAATGAATTCTTTTACATGTATTTCTTTCCATCCAAATATTTATGCATAATTTTTGAATGCCATCTTTTTGTGTTGTGTATTTTGAATTTTAGTAGGGCGGCAATTCAGTTTTTCATAAGCTTTTTTAAGCTTCCTCATTTTTTTGATTCAAGCTTGCCAACAATTTAAAGCACATTCGAGTCACGCAATATACTGCAACACTATAAAAACATATTATCATAATTTAATAACAATAAAATTTCTTAACGAATGAAATTAATTAAATTAAATTTATCAGAGCTTTAGACCTGCATGCGATAAGCTAGAAATGGTATGCGCAAACTTTTTACGTAGTACTGCCCCCCAAAATCTCCCCTACCGTTCCGTTTACAACAGAAACAACTTTTTACAGCTTTTTTATCTTTATGCTTTTATCGTCTCATACCGCACGACCTCAATGTCATCGCAACTACGTACAAACCTACCTACAATACAGCCTTAAAAGTCCGAAAGGGAAGAGGGAGGGGAACACTTTCACTAGACTAATAAATTTGTAACCATAAACTAAAACGGCCAAAGGCATATGATAAAAAAATATAAACAAAAGTGTTGCTCATTATATTGACGCAGCTGAAGAATGGGTTGTCGTTACATACTTGACATTTATGTAAAATGAAATGTTACTCCGAGTAATAAAACACTCACTAAACTATTTATTTTGTTTTTTAATAAAATTAATTTATTAATATATTTTAATAATCAAAGTTGTTACTAAGAGGCAAAACTATGCAACTTAGAATACGTAATGATGCTGTCATATTAGAAAACTCTCTGAAAAAAAAGAAGACAGCATCTGTCATATTAGAAAACTCCGGAAATACCCGACAGACTACATGCAAAGTCGTCTCGCATTGGTTTAAAAATCAATGGGATAAGACAAACGTTATAAGCAACCATGCTTGCCCGGATCCTGATTATATGTATATATATTTATGTACAAGTTAAAAACCAAATGTCCGATGCATGTATTCTGTCAGTGCTGCTATATGGTTGTAAAACTTAGCACCCAACAAAGGGCCCAAAACAACTCTATTCTGAGCTTTAAGAACAGGCGCCTACGCTTACGGGCGCCTATGGGCTTACGGTGGGTGGTATGGCTTCGTTTGAAATGAGAAGATAAGAGATCGGACCATGCAGCCGTTTATAACTAACGAAATGAAGCTGCAACGCTGGACCTGACAATCCCACGTATTGCGAATGCTTCAAGAGAGGCTGAACATTACCTTCCAATTCTTTAAGCCGACCGGTCGTCGGCATCACGGAAGGTCGCTAAATACTATCTATAGAATGTATTCGAAGGATTTACGGGATGCAGGTATGATCTAAGAGGACGCAAGAATACTCGCGGGCGACAGGGATTCTTGGAAGCGGGAAGTGGTATCCATATGGTCCACTTAGGGAGCAGATATGGAAGAAGAAGCGAAAAAGAAGAAGAAAAATCAAATTCCAACCGTTCAATGCGTGCATTCTGATAATTACGATTACTAAACATGGCACCCAACAAATGATCAAAGCAACCGTATATTCAACTTTGAGAATACGTGGCTGCTGTGGATTCTGGTGACTTTGTTCGTAACAAGAAGAGCGGATGATGCTGCCACTTATTACTGATAAAGTAAAATTGCGACGCTGGACTTTGCTCGACTACATATTGAAAATCCTTCAAAAGAGTATTAACCCGATCAGCCCCTTTTTAAAGCTATTCATTTTTTGGCATCCTCAAAAGTCGTTGAAAACAAAATTGTATTCGATGAAGGTATGGGATGCAGCTATGACTTGGGAGGGTAACATAATACTGGCGGGTGACAAGTATTCTTGTGGATGGCATGTGGTATTCATATGTCCCACTTAGAGAACGGATAAAAAAAAGAATGATGGTATTCAACAATTCAGTTTAAACGGTTTTTGAAGTAAGACATATCTGCGAAAATTGACTCCTCATTATTAAATCAATGTAACCATACAAATAATATTTTGGACATTTGCTCCTTTCTCAATTTATTTATTTATTTAATTTTTACTCACGTGTTAATTTTTGTATTTAAGTTCTGTAGACATTGAGTTTATAATTAGTATTGTTCACAACATGCACCGAAATAAATAAATATCGAAATAAAATAAATTGCTTTTTGCAATTAACAAAAACACTTCAAAGTCAAATGTGCTAATTTAACAATAATGAGTTATTTATTTACTGTAAACGTTTTTAAAATAATAACGCCAACTAAGGTCATAGAAAGATTGTCTTCAGATACTTCCACTTTGACGAGCGCCTCAGGTTTGTTACATTACAGTAAACGCTCACATAACAGATGGATACGTGGCAGATGGTCGAGGGGAAAGCAAGTTGATTAGTATTAACGAAGTAAATTTTGGTTCATTATTTATGTTATAAATGTAGTATGAAAATGCCCGTTAACATTTATTAAATACATATTATTATTCAACTCAATCATTCTTGACGACAATCTTGAGAGAATCCCTTTTGATGTATTATGCGAGTTTACCAAATCGACATCAAATTTGGATTCAGGGTTAATAGTTAAAGTTTAAATTAGATAATCGATCTCACCCAAAAACTATTAAACTTTCAACATCTAGCATTACGGCACGTTATAAAGGCCCATCAATCATTTAAGTTAATAACTAACATTTCAAGTCATATTTTATACTTACGCACTACCAAAATCAATTCTTTAGAATATTTCAAAAACTTTCTTGTAAAATTCTAAGGACATAAATAATGCAGAAAGGAAAAGAACGTAACCTACACATAAATAATAAAAGGGTACAGAAAACTTATTTTGAATGATTTTGGGTAAAAGTCAACATATTAAACAGACACAATTCAAATGACAATCCTTTCTTGAAACTTAAAAGCTAAATTTAGATATTAATTTATTATTCTTATCTTATACCAACGTCTATAAAGCTCTACACATTGTGACTATGAAATCTATTTTATTTAAAAAAACTGATGGTTACGTTATTTTAACATTTTGCAATCTTTATTTAATGAAACTGTGGGAAGACTTAAGAATTATTTATGGAAATTGATTTACATTTGCATATTGACTGATAATATTATGTGACCACTTATTCTAAATATTTATTTCTAGATAAAGCAGCGGCTCTCGGTTCAAGCAAAGTTGTTTGGTTTATGTATATATAGGGTAGTTAATCATGACACACGATAAAGAATATTGTTGATTTCGTATATTAAGCTTTGAAAACATGATAATGCATGCAGCATTATCATGCAACGCCTGAATCATATGCGTTTTCTGTATCCACATTATGTTTTTGACAAAGTGAATGGAGCGGGTGGATGAAAGATACATTTAGTAGATGCTAACATGACCTAAAAGGAAGAAAAACTAGAGGGTGATGCCACGTGGCGCTCTGACAAAGGATATGGTGAAAGAAGAAGTGTGTTTAAAAATAGTTATAAAATAATTTGGTTTTTTTTTTTGTATATATTCGTAATAGAGCAAATGATTTTTCAAATAAGAATTTATAACGCCATTTCAATTATTTATAATAGATCCCTGACTATTATTGTAAACCATTTTTATATTACACTATGTGAGCTTATTAATTAAAAATCTCTTGACTTTATTAAATACTGACGAAGATACCTTGAGTTATTATAAACCAATAAAAATCAACTAAATAATTTAAACGTTGTAATATATAGGTTGTAATAAGCGACACGGGTTTCACCTTTTGACATTTTAAAACGATTCATAGGTAAACACCGTAAAAGCCTTCAACTAATCAATACACAATATATCTACAGACATTTAAAATTATTACGGTTTTTTGATTTAACCGGAAATTGTACTAAGACAATTCGTATCACGAAAAACTATTTAATGTATGTATATTACACAAATCATCTTAATTTAACGTCTTATTTAAAAGATTATTTCATTAAAAATATAACCAGCAATTTTCCCAACTTATCTGGTATTCACATCAGCACGTTTAATTAAATAAAAAATAGCAATAGTAGGATTGGACCACGTCACCACTGTTGGCTGAAGGCGTGATTGTCTCTCGACCACTGAGAGTGACAAAATTATTGTAATTATAAAAGTTTCATAATCACAAATTTCCATCAATTTATTATAGATATAACTCTTTTAATCATTAAAAATCAAGATTGTAATTTCAATATAAAATACAGCATAATTTATGATTTATATTCCACATTATTTAAATTAATATTAATTCTTAAAATTAAACTTAAATATCTAACTACAGATTTCAGATTTCATTAGAAATGATTAAAATCAAAACTGAACAAAAAATAAATTAACTTTAGAGTAGATTTTTATTTTGAGCAAAGTAGGAACAATTCTCGCCAAAAAATGAAGTTTTTTTTTGCAGTTTTGTAGCGAAAAGTTTTAACGCAGAGGACAATTAAAACTAATTATTATTTTGCTAACATAAGACGTTTTATCTAATACTTAGGTAGGTATACAGATCTTTAACAACATTAACTCTCTCATTACGTCCTACCTTACTCTGCTTAATAACTTGTTATACATTTATTTTTATATTGTACTGTGATCAATGTTTTATTTAAACAAAAAAATTTATTTATAAATACTTTCAAAATAAAAATTCCTGAATATATAATAGCATGATTTATCAAATAATAAAACGTAATTTATGTAATATAATCAAAAATATTGTCCATTAAAACTTATTTCGTATTACTAGATGAGAGTATTATTTAAAATCTAGTTTTTTAAGCCATGTTCGCTTCAAACGTTAAACATTTAAATTTTGACCATATAAGGACCAATCTTGAAGGAATTTTCTGTATGATAGTTGATTTTCAGTAAATTACTAAACCCATTCGGTATCCAGTTCTGCATCTTTGATTTTTTTTTAAAATGGAGCTATCGAATTTGAACCTGCGACCTTACCCTAACCGGCTACGAAGCGCGCACGCTCACATCTTGACTACTGGAGAAGCAGATATTTTTAACCCAAGTACACCCTAAAAGCGAATAAGTATATAAATCTCAATAGTATGAAGACGATTTCCCCGCTAATTAAAGTATGGATATCTGCTTTTTGTAGATTTATATTGACACCTTTTTTCTCTAACCTTTTTTTATATACTAAATAAGTGGAACAAATAATATATAAATTATTAAAATATACTGTTTAAAATTTTGACGATGTCATCTTTCTTAACTGAAATAAAGAAATGATAAATTTCGGTGTCGTTGTAATTACTGTAACATATATACAGAAAGCTTTTTACAGATAAAAGTACTGTTTTTTTGTGAAATAACTGAAAATTTAGACCGTTATCATTCTAATTAACTTTTATTGTAATTTAAAAAAGCCTTAACGTCCATTAAGACAAAACTTTAAATAAAACCCAACAATGGGTCATTCGAGGAAAGAGGTCTCAATTGAATAAAACAGAATCGTGTAATTGCAAGGGATGTTTACGAAATTTTCTGTTAATTTTGCATTGTGTTAACCTTTTCAAGCGTTGCCTTTTGTCTAAGAACAAAGCAATTGGCATATATCTAAGCATATTAATAAACGTCCCGCACAATGCGGCCAGAAATGTGAGGATTGTTTTCATCAGGGGCTCCCAGAAACCTCATTCGGAGGTATTTAATGTTTATTAAACTCATTGTAACTTGCAAAGAGAAGCCTATTACCAGCACATTGTCTCGAACAAAATATCAATAGCATCGGCACTCAACTTAATTGAAGCTCTTCAAACGACTTTGAAATATAAATTAATTAAGAAGACATTAATATCGGAGCATTAAAACTAAGTACACACTTCTTAAATGATACTGGAAGATTATATTTCCCGATGAATGGGATTTTACGAAGGAATCTCTTTTCCTATTATTTTGTGAACTTATTAAGTAGGCTAAGAGGTTTTCGGATTTATTTAAAATTGTAACATTAACTAATGCATTTTTCCTTCTTTCTATTCTTTCTTGATTCCCAAAGTCATATCCAATACAACTTTAAAAAATAATATATCTCACAAAATTATCCATAATCACATTATGTAATTGTATCAAATTAATACCTGCTTATAAAACGATTAATAAAATTACAAAACTTAATTTATCATTAGTTTAAGATTGGTCCGGACACGATATAAAAACTATCTTCATATCAAAAATGCCATGCTACAGACTTACTTAAAAAAGTTTTTTTTTTACTTAAACCTTTTATTTCTTTATATAATATCTGCTCCCTATATGGAGTATACTCGTATGTCCACAAATACCGCCTTCAGGAGCTTTGTCACTCGCCAGTTACTTTGTATCTTCCCAGTACAATTGTACATGATAGCATCCTTTTATTCTACTAAATGTGTCCTCCGCCCAAACGCCCTGTCCTTAAACCAGATTTTAATTATGTGTATCTAGAAGCGATCTACTGTATTCAACGGGGATTTTCCGGAAGTAAATATAAACTATCTAAAACGGAAGTTGCAAAAATAAATAGAGACTTATTTGGTCAAGCAGTTATGTTAAAAGACCGTCACTGTAAACGGTTTTATGTTTTGAGAACATCCAGTCAATAGTAATTAGCACTGGCTATCGAAAGTCCAAGCTCAGTTTGTTTATAGGCAGCTCCACTGCAACTGAATGGCTTTTAACGTAACACTAGGTTACTACGTTCAAGGTTTTCACGAAGTTAAACCACTTCAACTCCTGTATGTAACGCAAGTTTTTGCTGTAAAAGCTTAATATAGGTTTTTATGAGTCATTTTCAGATGTCATGATTTGCTTTTGCATAGCAGCAATGCCATTATATGCCTCAAGCAACTTGCATTCATTCCGTACTACTACGCCACTTAATGTAATACATAGTTGTTAATATTGAACAATACTGCTTCGTGAAAATGATAAAATTCTATCTTATAAACATAATATGCATACATTATTATGCACAATAGAGATTCTTCAAGTTTTCATTCCAATATAAGTTTAGTATAACTAATTAATAATCTCTATAATTACAAACCACTTCGTCAAGAGGTTTTCGTATCACAAGTATTTTGAAAATTTTGTATATTCTGTTTTGATTACGGCTTCTCTTGTAAAACATACTTTTAGTATATAAATACGTTACAGATATTTTAAAATAACCATTTTATTTGGTTCAGCATATTATATAAGGTATTGCTTGTATACCCAATGAAATCAAAACTACAAAATAATAACAAAATTATACAACTTTCACGTAATTTATATTTTCAGTTTTAAATAAATAAACAGATTGATTTGTATTTGTTTATTTAAATGGTAGTCATTTAAGCGTTATCAGTATATTATTTTGGTTTTATACGTGAAAAAATAAAATAACGATTTAAACTATTTGATGGTTTTCATTGATTATGTCTCGTTGTAATTTTTAAATATATGTAATACGTATAAATAAATAGTTATATCTATAATTATTATCGTATTAATTTTAAAGATTCACACCTTAGTTTACATAATTATATCTTACCTCTGTATTGTGAGTCCAATAGATGTGAGGCGGAGGCTCTGGAGAATGTCTCACCACACAAGTCAAGTTCAGAGTGCTTCCTGTGTTGATGTACAAGTCGGGACCACCAACTATTATTGTGATTGGTTCTGTTAAAAAAATAAAGAAATATTTAAATAAACATAGGTTAGAAAATATATGACAGTTTAAAAATTGTATGATGATATCTTAGTTTTTTTTTTATTTGCGTGGTAGTTTTTTATTATAAAATGCGGTTGTGTAATTAAAGATTTAAAAACAACCAGAGCTTTCATAAAAATCATCTTAGTGGAAAAAGCTCAAGCAGGATTATCGTATTTTTTGTTATTTGTTTGCGTTGAGTAGCCTTCCAGTTGGAATTTTTCCCTCATGGCTTATGAGACGACGTTTGAAAAATATCCAGTTTTTCAATCCTGACAGCTTGTTGGAACGTACATTGTTTTACATGACGTTCAAAATGCGATGTTTTTTATCTTAAAATACAATATTGCCAACATGTAAAATAATTTAAGCGTAGTTCGAAAAGTATTTTTGTACTTTAAACGTCACATTATATAAATCTGAGAAAGTCTCAAATCTTCTGACAGTTTAAGTCTTTCTACAGCTTATAATAATAAGAATTTAAGTTTGAGATGACGAAAACTGACAAAAGTTACATAAGGTGAACTTTCAATCAAAACATTTGAAGCTATGTTACTTAACTGTAACTGTACTCGCAAATTAAGTAGTTAAAACAAACAACACGTGGATTACACCATATATCAAAGCAGTTAATATATTATAGACACCGAAATTATTACGAGTTATAATACAAGTCAGTTCTCGGTTTATGGTGGAGTTATATTTGGCCACTTAAGTCATAAGTCAAATTTGTTAAAATATAAATATTACATGACTATAATTATATCGCTACATGGATATTTATCACAGATTTTGCAGTCGTAAATAAGACGGGCCTTAAATCGTAGGAATCCTAACATATTAGGAAGAACTGTAAAACGTACAGCCGACCATGGTTTCGATTTATGCCATAACCCACAGTTATTTATTTTTAAATAATGGTATTGAAATCTGCAATTATTTAAGCAACGAATTATTTAACGTAACTAATAAAAATATTTTCTGGATGGTTTGAAACTATTAAACATTTTAATTCGCCAATTTTATATTAAATTAAGATCTGAAATTTTCATTTTGAAAATGTGAAAATAAAATTATCGAGTGGCTATACATTGTTTCATGTTTTCATGTTTTTATTTTCATGAGCTTTTGCACTTTACGCATGATTATGGATAATAACAATAATATCACACTTGTAATGTGTTGCGTACTTTACACTGTATATTATTATTTTGAAAGTTAAGCGTATTAAGGTAACTAGTATTTAAGTTCAATAGCTGCAAGAGTTAGGTAAGCGCCAGAGCTTTTTCCGTCCGTAAACAGCGAAGCTCTTGATGTTATGTGATATGGAATAAATTTCATTAGGTACCACAAAGGGAATTTCGCCTACCATTAGGTACAGAAATGAAATTTTCTCTTGAGTGGTCATAACACTAATAGTGTATTGTGCGTTATGTTTTTCGGTAAAGCGGTACCACAAATGGCACATAGTGGAAAGCACATCAATATATTCGATTATTATTTCTACACTGATGTATTGGAATGTCTAGGTCGATTTTCTTCATCATTTGATATTTCTTGTGACAATAATCTATTGCCACACTCTTTAAAAGGTTAAATTCTAATGATATATTATAGCTTGAATGATATTATTATTATTTTGATGGAAGCTTTTTTAAAAAAAAAACGTCCTAATGATACACGTATTACAATACATTTACTTTTGCTGTCGGTTAGAACTTTAATTATATAATAAAAATATACACCTAAAATTTTCGAAGTATTAAAATATAGTCTATGTTTTAAAATAAACAGTGTATTTTTAAAATTGAGTTTTATAAACACTGGAAGTTAGATCATAAAATATACTAAAATATTCTATAAAAAATGCTACCAAAACTGGAAGCGTATATTTTTCTAATTTAATTAAATACTTAACATTTTTATAGTAATTGTATTTAAATAAATGTGATGTATCATTCTGAAGCCTCAAGCTCCAATAAGTTTTAAAGAATAAGTTGATTATATAGTTCGTTTTATATTAAAAGTTAATATAATATAAGTTTTTATAATTGAACTCACGAAAGAGGCAACAAAATCTGAGATGTTTCATTATGTGGAAATATATACCATATATCTGAACCTGAAGCAGCGGAAAGATTAGTGGCTTAACCTTCAATCTCTGCTAGATCATTTTTACAGGTTTCACTATTTATGCGGCGTATATCAAGATGCCGACAACATCCTCAAACAGTAGGTTGCAAAAAAGACCGTCTGAAATCAACTCGAATTCATAATCGGACCGATCGGTTATTGCAACGGCAAAACGAGTTACATTTTTTTGTTTATCAAAGCTTTATATTACATGATTTAAAAAAATCAGCATTTTACGTTAAGCGAGAAGGCTTTTATCATCAAAGCTCGGTAATGAGGGTCAGCAGGATAAAATCATGCGTACACTCTGGCACACATAAACCAAGGATCAACTTCTACAAAACTTGTGACAATACGAAGAGCCATTCGTGTTTGTCATACTACGATACGATTTCTTAAAGTACAAATAATTTGAGTGACCTTAAATAGACAAACGGGAATAGACATTACCTGAATTTGACCAAAGCCTTTATTTCATTATAGTACAGATTTTGAAATTTAAAAGCTCTTGAAAGTTCTATATTGAAAACTTTTTCGATTGATTCTTTCAAATTAAAAATGTTATATTTGTATTTTTAATGTCTAATAATAAACAAGACTGTAAATCAGTTGTACAAGTAAAATAGATTCGATAAAAAATATACACGATCTTTGATTGACACTTCATTAAAATGTTATATTTAGTTCATGAATAGTTATTTTATTTGCGTGACTTTATGAAATAAACATTCATAAAAAGTTCATGCGTAATATTGATTCTAAAAAAGCATTAATAATAAAAGTTAAACGATAAACTGTCAACAACGTTGTTTATTGACGTTTTGAATTTGTATGAAAATAACATAAATTGAAAAATTAAATGATATTTTTTAACACATTTTTTATCTTTCATCAATATTTGTATGAATTTTCAACGTGTGATTCGTAAACTAAAATATGTACATAATTTATTTTTAAAATTGACATAAAAAACATGTTTTTGCATAATCAATTGGTTGAACATGTATTTTTTAAAATAACTTTTATTCTATTTCGTGTATTTTATTAAACTCTACCTATACGTAAATTAAGTATAAAATGTCTAATTTATTATCTTAGTAAGTATACGATGTATTATTTATGTGTTAGTGTGAGCACTTCAATGTATTGCCAGATGTTTTGTGAGCACTTGTCTTGCGTGCAGTTGTCATGGAACCGATTATTTAGTGGCATCATAAGCTGAAAACCCAACTCAGCAAACAATTTGGTTACCATAGCAACAATGTTTTTATTTCTTATGTTGATAACTTCCTAGTATTATATTTAATATCACGATATATGTCGATTACAAACACATTGATTCACACAAATACTAACGTATTATATTTATTTCCAAACAAGTCTAAAATATAAATAATAATTAATACTAATAAACAGATGTTATTTTGTTAATAACTTGTCAGATATTTTCTTAATCTATTTATATTGATCCATATCCGTCAGATATCATAGATTTTTTAACTTCTATATTTACGAGATTCCAACCTGTGATATCTGGTAGCAAAGTACGTTTATGAACCTTGTTAAAAAGGTAAGCCTTAAATTATTTAAATAGTATTCATTTATACGTTCACAGCATGCATGGTAATCACATAAATGAACTAAACTTTAATTTTATTAATAAATAAATTGTTATTTTAAAAGCTTCTTTTTAACCACTTCATCGCCACATGTTTGTAGAAACAGCGCACCGGTACGCCACGTAT
>JAGVSQ010002290.1:0-16984 GCA_022683975.1 Rhyacophila evoluta | reverse complement strand
TAAAGTAAAATAAAAGAAAATTAATTATACTAACTTATTAAAGTTACTAAAATTAAATTTAAAAACAAAATTGAACTACAAATTTTTAACTAGTAAAGATATCTAATTACCAGGTCTGTGGAGTCAGTTCAAAATGTACCGACTCCTATTCCGATTTTTATTATATTTTATAATTTTCTCCGTTTACCTAATTTAGTGATATATTATTTCACAATAGAAGACGTAAAGGCAACCACCAAACAATGACTGAAGACGTAACAAGAAAATATACGCATCAGACACGAAAGCGAGATATAAATAACACTGCTTCCAAGTAACTGTCCAACATAATGTAGTCCCAGAATTCTGAATCATATACATATGTTGACATTTAACACATGCCGTAATGTTATTCATTCAAGAAAATATAAAACGACACCTTAAATGTCACGACTTCACTGACTCGGACCCCACAGCCCTGCTAATTACAGAAAAAAATTAATAATGGTTGTTTTGATTTAATTAGATTTTTTGTGTAGACATTTTTTCATTGCAAACAAAGTCCATATGAAAAAAAATGCTAAAATATAAACAGTGAAAAAAAAAACAAAAAAAATTGTTACCATATTGTAAATGGTTATCAACTCGCCTGCAAATAGGCAAATGGAGATTTGTCATGAGTATACGTGTAGTTTCTCAATGATGAAATTTTGAAGTGGCGCATAACTCTAATTATTTGGATAAATTGCATTTTTGGAAATTTTGAGATATGTAAAAATGTATTGATGAACGTGTCATTTTATTTTTTCGGATAACAGAATATGTCTTGGTAGTTGAAAAGATTAACCAAAAATAAACCATTTGTATTCAACAAGACTTTGTTGCATAGCAACACTGAAATAATTATGAACTGTTAGAAAAATATGTATTTCAATGAAGTATTATTGAATTGATACGAAATGTCTTTTCTTCGTGTATCTAATACTGAATAATGTAAATATACAAATTTATATATAATTTGTGTCTCCCAAAAATACATTACTAATCACAAAATTATAATAACGGAAAAAAATTTCAAAACAGTTACAAACCATTATCGAAGTGAATAAACATTTTAAATTCAATACCATAAAACCAAGTTCCTACAATAAGCTGCTCATTAATTGAAAAATAACACAGAAAGAATCAATAACTTCTTGTTAAATAAATGAAGAGTTTGAGTAAAACAAAAATTTCAGATAACTCAAGATATTATTTGCATATAGAACTTAAGTATAATTAAATTAATTTTGAATTATAAACATCTATTCATGACCGTCACTAGCTGTGAAATAATAAAAATGTTTATAATAATTTTATTGAAATACCAGTTAACTGCGTCAGCTATTTAATACATATTAAAATTTCACTTTTACGAAAACACCAGACGCATAATATATCTGATGTGAAATTTCTACAAACTTAGTATGGACAATTGTCTATTGACAAGTCTGGTGTCAAACTAAAGGGGGCTACACACGCCCATGTAAACTTGCGCAAGTACACATGAACGACCATAAAAACACAGTAACCATATGTTAGATATTTTACGATATTATAACACTGTTATTTCATCGTTTACATTTTAAGAATCTCACAAGGACAGTGATGAAGGAAAAAAAAAGACTTTGAATTCAGTTCAGACTTTGCATCTCTCTAACATTAGTAAGAATTACTAATTATAGATTAATAAGTTTACTATCACTTTCATATCGTTTAATATTTTCATTACCAACATTTAAATAATGAATTTGTATGTACCACAATTTTAATTTCATTTTGATAAATTAATTATTGATTTTCAAAACCCACAGTGCATTTTGTTGGTCAAATCAAGCATGTTAATATTAAGCAATAATAATAATCAAAGCATTCCATATCAATAAATGGTTTATTTGCTTTTTCATTTATGTCCGTAGATGGCCGGTTTTATAGTTTATATCATAAATACACATAATACCTAAAATTAGTAGATGTTTATCAGGAAAAAAATATAATGGTCACACACAAATGATTGTGCATGCAAACATGAACGTGTGTAGCTCCCTTAAGATATAACACCGTATTCAAAATGTTTTATGGTTTATTTCTTTGTATAAAAAAATATAATTATTAATATGCATATATTATCGTATCAATTTAATAAAAATTCAACATTATTGTTGCACAGATTGTACAAATACAATTATATATAGATTTTTGATTGTATAAATGAAACTGTAAATTGAATCACACAATACAAAAGTGGATAGTGATAATTTTGCAAATATTTAATAATAATCTATGTGTTTGGCACATATTATGTAAATTGGAAATAAATAATGTATCATTCGAGTAAATGCAAAATATTTGAGCAAATAATGGTTACACCGATTGACAAATATAAATATTCTATTCATCAGCTTCAAAGATTGAGAAGTCAGACTAAAACACTTTAAATAACCGTGCATTATCGATTTTCCATTTCGCTGTAGTTCAGAGATGGCAAATAGGATTCAATTAATGTACTAACTACATATTGTAAGTACATATTGATAACTTAAAATGCAAAGTTGCTAGCTCTAGTTTTAGCTAAACATTACTTAATAATGCCGTCTTGTTGCATTAGACTATATGCATTTCCCATATTAATTTGACAACTCTTGCATTAAAATATGTCGAAAAATATCCTAAGAAAATTTTACAACTCGATTGATCTCCAAGACCTACACTGCAAAATATATAACTCTGCTAATTTATCTTCAGATATGTAAAAAGTGTGTCGGCTATAAGCAACTTTACAAATAAATCGATTAACATGTTAGACGTTGACTCCGTGCAAGGTGTTTTTATATGGCGTCTCTGTGACTTAAAATCATCTGAGAATGGTTGTAACCTACAGCTAGATACCTGTCACAATAGCTTATCTTTGGTATTTTGCTGTCTGCTGTTGGTACTAATCGTGTCACGCGGTTTTAATTTTTGAACGTAGCTTCAGTTGGCTTGACTTCAATTGTTTCCAATCAAGATATGTAGATGTACTCGTGTTTCGATGACACCATCTAAATATTTTAATGAGTAAGTTGTGATTATTGTCAGCTAAGATGTGTATCATGTATACGGATATTTATTTTCTAATAGTTTTGACATTTTAGTGGAGTTATAAGTCGATAAAAATGACTAATTTTTCAGCGTCACTAAATTGTTATTTTAGCCGAAATGAATGCATTAAAAGATGTTTTTTTTAAATCAAAATAATCATATAATAACCAGTTTTTTCATACTCTTGTAAAATTGTTGAAAATGGAGTAGGCAAAGTTGCACTTTAAGCTATCGATATAATAGTATTAGATGATAAACACTATGTATCAGAAATAGCATATGTCACTTATTTGCCATCCCTGCAGTAGGTTATCGTATCAATATATAAATTTATAGCCATTCAATAATAGTTATAGAATAACCAAAATGGACAGTGAACAGGAATTAACAGAAGTCGAACATCGGTAATAAAGACTTACTAACTCGTCAGAAAATGCTGCAATTTTTCTAAAAGCTAGAAATTTATGTTTCGTGCATTTGAAATTTCACTTTTCTAGTGAATGTTTTGTTTTATATGAACAAAAAAAAACATTAAGTCACGTGACATTATCAAATAATTACCACCAAACAAATGATAATGTTACAAAAACGTTTGTAGAAATTTAATACATACTCCAAAAACATTTTCAAAAACTATATCATGGAATCATTTAATGGTACCCATACACATACAGCCCGCCAGCAGTCCGGGAACTGTCAATCCAAGACGACTATTATGATTGAGGCAAGCCACACATCAGTTAGTCCGCATAGACAATTGTGTCCTGTCAGTCTGATCGAGAGGTTCATGTTACATGCCTTGCTCATATGTGCAATCCTAAATCCTTATCATCATCTGACTGTAGGTGTATGGGTACCAGTGTCTAAATTACCAATCGTGTCCTAATATGAAACATATGAAGGTTCAGAGTGTGAAATTATTAAATTAAATTGCAACCGAGAGCTTAAAAACAATATGTTAAATTTATATTATTTTTTCGTAGCTATACATGTACTAATTTTCTTAATCCACATGTAAAAAAGAAATTTTTATAGGTGACCGTTTACATACTTTGAAGAAAAATAAATTTATTATTACATTAATTAGGTAAAGTACATACATTTCTAATCCATCCTATAATGCCCTTATAAATAGCGAATTAATGAGATTTTTGCAACGCAAACTATTCACACATGACGTAATTCTACGAAATCATTACGCAAGTCTTCCATTTCTGTTTTATTAACTATACAAATTTGTAGAAGTACTGTAAAGAAAAATTTCAATAAATAATACAAGTGTATGTTTCATGAGAGTTGTAACATTTTCCATAATGTTATAAATATAGTAAAACCTTGTTTATTCAAAACAGTCAATTATTTTTCTTTCATATCTACAATGTCATCGATTATGTCACTATAAAACCATAAACGGATAAAATATCATTAGGCCTTATTCCTCATACTTCACATGATAGGAATAATTCGAAATCGAGAGAACTTGAGTTCTAAAATAATTAAGATTACAAAATGTACGCTAATGATGCCAATATTAGAGTCAGAAACATGAATAATTGACACAGCAAACTGTCAGAAATTATTACATAAAATATTCTCCGGAAGGCGTTTGGTTGAAACTGTGGGACAGTAATTTGGTCATGAACTTGATAATATATTTGCTTACTACATAACCTGCAGACAGATATTATCAAATATATCTAAAATCATACGCATGATACAAATTGAGGAGACGGATCTACTTCAACCCAAATGGAAGAATGTCTGCAGAAGCTGGAAGATTGAAGTAGAAATATAAGTCTTTGGCATTAGCAACTGGTGCATCAAGTCACAGATTAGATGACTATTTTTTTATCTGCATTTCTTTGAATGGATTTTGAATATTATAAAACAGCAATGTAATTATGGTATTAAATGAAAAAATGGCCATAAAAACTGTCCCACAAATTAATAATAAATACCAAAATATGTAATATTCAACAGATTAAAAACAATATCAGGAGGAAATTGTTACAAAAATTGTTTTAAAAAGTGTATGTTGGAGATTTAAATTACAGAAAAAAATCAAATGTAGAATTAAAGAGGTTTCACTATATGCAATGTATGCTATGATTATTTTTAAATTTGGTGATTCCCAATGCTGCTATCTAAACTTCAACCACTATAAAGACATGCGTTTGCCATAAAATAATTAAAAAAAAAAAACACTATTCTTTCTGCAATATAAAGTCACAATATCTTTGAAGGCCTCTATGAAACAAGCACAATCGAGTCAACTCTTCATACATTCAAATTTTCTCCAATGCTGCAATGGCTTAGTTTGATCCACATAAAAAACATAATTTTAAAAGATAAATAACACGATTTCAATATGGTGTCCCATATGATTATAGGCTCAAAACAATTTTAAATTGAGCATTAAAAATAAAGAAAAACGGACCATACAGCCACTACCAGAGTAAAGATACCGCATTTGACCTGATTCAGTCACATGCTACGGATGCCTAAAAAGTCTCAACCGAACATTCTTTGAGTCAAACAGATTTCAACATCCTGAAAGGCCACTTAATACTATTTACAGCAGAACTATAAGATACTACTATAAATTGAGATAAATAAGAAGATTAACTGGAGAGAGGAATTCTAGTGATCCTTGGAGATATTGTACATTCTTGAGCAACATTTAGTACGTAGAAAGAAGAATATTTCTTATACTTTGTCCGATTATCCAAAGCTATCAGTCTACTCTAATTTATATAAGTGAGACTGTAATGTGAATTAATTCAGAAAATTTCGGATTGCCAGGTGAATTATGATTTTCTTTATACTGCTTTTTTTAGTAATAGTGATTGTAATTTACAGATAAACAGCATGGGATAGTTGAAGTGATTGCGTATAGAATCGATTGCATTTGGAAAAATATGTTCATATGCATAAAAGAAACACCAAAGACCTTCTTTTAGTAATATAGCATAATTCGTAATGGTAGATTGTTTTTTAAGCCCTTACATGCTGCGTATATAGTGGACAGCATGGCCAAGCCCTCCGCGCAGACGTTTTCACCCTGTGAGTAAGATAAGATTGACGAGACTTCGGAAAGCCGGTGGACGAAGGAACACCCGTAGCTGTCTTATCTGATCATCTCGAGGTATTTGTGCTTGTGTTTGGTGAGCATGTCGGTGACAGTCACCAGCTTTTTAATAGCTGGCTGAGATTTGGCCAGGACTTGCAGCTCGGACAGGTGAGAAACACAGATGTGATGTAAAGTGGCCAGATCTTTTCCTGAAACGAAAACATATTTATGAAGACTCAAATTTCCATATAGATCATTATTTGTTGTAAACCGTTTACACTTTAACGTCTTCCAGTTGAAATTTGTGCAATACATTAAAAAACAAAAATGAAAACAACTCTTACATTGAACTAGATTTTGAATTAGAACAAAAATATTTTTAACAAAAGGCATTTATTTGTTTAAGGGCTGTGGATGAAAACCAGAAATATAATACTTAGGTGCTTACCTGTATCAATATTGGCAGTGCTGGTAGAAGGCGGAAGGAAGGTGTTTATTCCTGGATCTCCAACAGCACTCAGCTGATCCAAGAACACAACCATTCGCTCCTTATTTTTAAGAATAAAAGGATTCACAACCTCCATATACGGCTCCTGAAATAAAAAAATAAAAATAATAAATTAACGTCAACTTCCTAAAGACAAAGAAGAGATTTTTGTACGTAAAATATTTTTACCTTTCCACCGAATTCTACGAGATTAGCGAGATTCTGCAGACACTTGGCCACCATAACAAGGGAGCGGGTAGCCGAGAGAGGAGGTGGCTCTGACACCAGACCCCACGACCGAGGAGCTAGCAGTGCTGGGCATACCAATCGTAGAAATATGAAACCTGAAAATAATTCAGAGATATATATTATAATAACACAATATTTAAACATGAGTGTAGTGAGAATTATTAAGAAGAGCAAGATAATTCAAGTTTTTGAGGCAGGTGGCTAATTCGAAGTTATTTGTATTTGTGGTGAGGGTTTATGGAAATTAAAGATTATTGATGTCACTTGTCGCAATCTTTTTTATTGTAAAATTGTATTATTTGAAAGGAAACACAGGTAGTCCTCGGCTTACAACAGTTCGAAATACAACACCTACATCGATAAAAACAAGAGAAAGCATTTCAGCTATTTCTCAAAAATGTTTTATTGAATAACGAGATACTGAGATCACTTTTTTTCAAACATCTGGGGTCATTACAAATTTTTAAACTTTCTTTTCTTATGATGTAAACTGAATTAACATTGCGTTTAATTTTATGATTATCTCTGTAAATATACTTAACAGAGAGTTCATGTGTTAGATATTTCTCCGTAACAAATTTATTTGCTG
The DNA here is from genome assembly GCA_022683975.1 of Rhyacophila evoluta. NCBI lineage: Eukaryota > Metazoa > Arthropoda > Insecta > Trichoptera > Rhyacophilidae > Rhyacophila > Rhyacophila evoluta. Next base: position 9,490 of record JAGVSQ010002290.1, on the reverse strand, counting down.
GATGAAAAAGATACAATATATAAGTAGTTATCAGACTCAACATGATTTGTCAAAGACTCAGGCTTAACTTTGCCAATGTGTATATGAGCGTCAAGAATTGTAGATTCTGCACTTAAAAAAGAACCCAGCTAATAGTATTAAAACAATTTGAAGTTATGAATGCAGGTGCGGATAATTTGATCATTACCAGAGACGACTCTAGTCCTGACAAATCGTTCATTTGGCCACTTTGCCACAACTGCCTTCTGCAAGCAGCCGCAGAGATATCGGACAGGTCTCGGACACGCATCGGGAGATGTGAAGATGGAAAGAGTTATCTGGAAGTAATAAATAAGTTTGATTAAATTCCAGGTGTTTGGAATTACTGATACCTGAAAAAATATCAATGTCTACAGCAATGGTCACTTAGTGATAAGTTGTCGCAAAATTATATTGAATATATAATTATAATTAGCATTTAATATCTGAGGAGAAGCATCAGGACTACAATACGTGGAGACATGCTATCAGATTATTTTTACGAGTTTGTTTGTAGCCATAACTATAAAAAACGCCCAATATGTTGGTCTATTGTCCTACACCGAAATACACATGATATAGCTGAAATATTTTAACTCACGGTGCCAAAATACAATCCCAGATATAAGTATATTACCTGCTGCAAAATCTGAGCATATAACTCATAACACAGAAAGATTCATCCAACATAATATGAGATTTGGATACAGTAATAAAAACTTCAAAAAGCTCCTCATATCTTTGAAGCAGCCATAGCTCCACCATACTGCATAGATAATATTTAGTGATCTGTTTCTATGCTAAATGCTAAAGATGCTAAAATTTCTTGTTATTTAATAGCAATATTATTATCACCTGATCCAGTACGAGAAGAAGAAATTCAGCATTATTGCAAGCGTCATCGGGATCATCCATCTTAGTTGGGTTCAACTCTGCCGATTGTTTACTATCCATCAACTTTTGAACGGTCTCCGACACGGCAGCCTAGTAAGAAGACAAAGACTTCATAACTATGATATAAAATTTGCAAATACATGTGTGATGGGTGATAATTTAAACTGTTAAGATTTTTAAAAAATACACAAGACAAATTTTGTAACATTTCACATAGTTATAAATATAATTCTGTAATTTTTTTATAATAACTTCTTATATTAGGATTTGATGCACCAAGAAGGAAGCAGTTGACGTAAACCTCAAATGTTTTATGAGTTCATTATCAAAGTCCGAACAAATTGTAAAAACTGTGAATTATTGTGAGTTTTTTTTCACCAACCTGTAGGAAGTTGTGACACTCTGCCTTCATATAAATATCCATAAGAGTTGTGCATAGTGAAGTAGCTCTAAAAAGAGTTGGAGTATCTGCTTCTCTTGCCACTTCAGCCTGAAGAAGTTCCCTCAATAGCTCTGGAGCTCTCTTTTCTTGGCGGAACACTCGGAGGAGACCTCATCGTAATAAATGTACCAAATCTTATGTAAGATTTACAGATAAATCAATATAATCTTAGTTAACCATAACAATTATCAATATGACATACATACATAGACACTTTAGATCAAGACTAATCTCAAAGACAATAAATCAGAACTGCACAACATGGTTGTCACCATGGTAGCTGAGCACATGTGCGTATCAAATGATATTAGAAGTTATAGGTTCAAATCCTGTTACAACATAAAAAAACTGAAAATTGTTGTAAGGATCTAAACAAGATTCTTACAAGAATATTTAGAACTATTTTTGCTACATTACAGTAATAAACTGCACAGAGTATTTAAAGAACTGTCAAAAAAAACAATTTAAAAGAATGTAATGGCTAAATACATAAGGAAGTAATTCATTAGAATGGATATAATCGTGGTTACCTGTAGCCAAAGGCATTCTATCGGCGTGACAGAGATCAGCTAGTGCTCTTACAGCCAAGAGTCCTGGTTCCAGAATCAGCTGTTGCAAAGGACTGTACTCTTCACTTGGCATCACCAGGTCGTGCATGTATCTAATAAGAATATGTAAAAATTATGCGCTGATTATCGATTATTACAAGATTCTCAAAAAACCAGCAAGGCTTGACAAACGCCAATTCATAAACCAAAAGATTGAAGCGGTTGAGATGGCAGCACACAGAGGTGATACTCGCAAACTATTCTAAATAGCCTGTAAGGTCTGCGGAAGTGAGATGGTGGAGTCTGATACGGAACACATTAGAGGTGTATGGAAAGATCACTTCTATGGAGTGCTGAACCACCCGCCTCCCCAAAACCGTTTTGACATAGCACCAGAGACTGAACTTATAGATCTTCCTTGGGTAACTGGTATTCTAGACAGTACGCCCTCATATGCTGAGATTATTTCTCTAAACTAATGTTTTTGATATGATAAAAATGATAGAAATTTAAGCATAAGGGATTTTATTGATATTCACCTGGTTCTAAGTCTTATAGATCCCCATTCACCAATTGGTGTAATTCCCGAAAGAGGATACCATTCTTCTACTTCTTCACCATTTGCAAGCGTCGAAAGATCTACTGTCAACTCGGCCATCTATTTCAATAAATAAAATATATATATTACAACTTTATTCAGAGCTCTATTATATTAAAGAAAAGTTTTTCCTTGATGGTAAACTACTATCAATTAAGCTTTCATGTCTGACGTCTTCTTTTTTTTACTTTTCAATTTCTTCTTGGGGTTTGACAATTGAAGATATCACCCGAAAAACCCTGTACGGCACAGTTAGTGATTTTACAGGAACTGAGAAAAACGAATGTGCTTTACAGCGTTGTTCTACAAATATTTTAACATGCCATAACTCGGTCAAATGGTAGAATTTTGAACCACTGGCTATACTAAAATACGCATAATGTGACATATAGCAATGTTACATTCTCAACTTAAAACAGCCTTAATGTGCCGTTCATCGTTATTCGGGTGACATCTTCAATTATCTATATGGTAATTGTTTTTACAAATCAGATAGAGTTTTTCTTCTTGGGTGCAGTTAGTTAACAATGTGTTTCTTTACTATGCTGCTAAATTAAAAATGTTTTTCCACTTAGGATTGACAGTGATCACATTAAAATTAATTATACATTCTGTGCGACGTATTTATTAGTCATAAGATAAAAATATTTGTGAACCGTTACCTCAGAGTCTTTTCCTCGCTTTCCTTTATTGTGAACTGTCAGGGTGAAAGAGACCACATCGGGAGGAACATCACTGTAAATAATTGAAAAAAATATACACAATTAGAGAAAATATACAAATAGGATATATCATATTTTTTTTAGTTAATCCAATCTAAAATATTCTTTAATTTGTAACTGTTGCTATAAGCGATTTTTACCAATATAAAAATTCTACAAAATTACCAGCAAATTTAATTATTTATTTGTAGTCAATTATATATAATAATACAACTTCTTAGTTGCAAAATGACAACTGCTATGGCTGAAGTAAACTGTTTAGTCAATGTATTTATAATTTTAAACTGTAAATATTAGACAGTGTAGTTTTAGAGTTGCGATATGGTGACTGGCTTCAATATTCAAAAATACTAACTCCAAGACAAATTCTTCATCCCATAATGGATCGGGTCCAGTCTTGAGCCTTGTACGAGCAACCTTGACTTGATTAAGCTGCAGAGAACAATACGGCTGCGGCACTAATTTGTAAGGCAGTCGATGAGCATCCATTACATGCAGAGTAAGACACCGAAGCGATCTAAGACGAGGCACCTGAAATTGTACCAATTAAATACAGTTTTTTTTTTACAGTTTGGTTTAAAGTTAATGTGTATGGCCAAATAAATAGATTATGTTATAATACACAAGATAATTTATTCATCTCTGTGTGCCGTATCTAATACAAAAGCTCAGACTAATGCTATTTAGTTCAGAAGTTTTCTTTGAATCATTAACTATCCAATTTTAAAGCTATGTTGTTGTTACAAACAGCGGCAACAGTAATTTTTCTGTTAATAATGCAAATCATATCTTGTCAATTCCAAATGAAACCTTCAATTATTATACATACCTTGCACTGAGCTCTGGATAGCTGGGGTACACAAAGCGGCTTCAGAGCATTAACCCACTCCTGGCAGGAGTCAGTGGTGGGAGCAGACAGGTAAGACACGGTGGACAGGCATGGAAGGGCTCGCTCTACGATTTGCAAACAGTTTGGCCGCTCCCATAATGAATCATGAACCTGTAAAATGTACGACAATAAATATTCAGTATAACTCTTTCATAAAAACAACAAACATGTAAAAAAACAAAGAATTTATCAACATACCTGATAAAGATAAGCACATGACAGATCAATCAGACCCTTAGGCTTGGTTCTCTTGGGTGTATCATAGAAATATAGATGTGTATCAGTTCCTTCAACCTGCAGCACGAAATACAAGAGCTTCCATTTCTTGGCTGTCTTATCTGATTTCTTGTGTAAGTATCCTTGGTACTTGATGCCTTTCATCTTTTTGAGACCAATTTGATCGCGGCACTCTCGCAGTGTAGCATATATTTTCTCGGCCGCTGCACCCGACGCTGACATTTGGGTCGTATGCGGCTCAGACTGATGGCCTTCCGTTACCAACTGAAAACACATCACAAATAAGCATTCAATATACTTCTTCCTGAAACTTAAAGTATACTTCTAAGATATGATGGATCATACCCTCGGGGTTGTAAATGTAACTGAAAGATATTGATGGTAACGAATCTAGACAATTTGGTATTATAATATCAGTGTTCTAACTGATAATTGAATGTAGTAATAACTATGTAAGAAACTACATTTTCCATGAATAGAATAAAACAAAGTTTTTGTTAGCTAGAAACATGTGGCGACACCAATTGTATGAACAAAAATTTCACTATAAAAAATAAAGTAAACTTTTATGTCCATTTTTCATCAATATACTATTTTTAGCCAATGTATCCATGATACGTAATTGATATGTAAGTATGCCATAAAACCATAAACAATAAAATGGACTCACTGGCTGCAGAAGAGTGTGACCTTCCACGATTTGCTCCTTGCGGTATCTGTTAATGACAGCATCGAGGCACTCGAATGTTCTTCCGCCCATCAGGTAGCGGACTCCTTTCTTCTCGATGCGGAACCGTTGGATTTGGTTGTTGATGTGAAAGAAGAGGGAGTAGTCTCCGGGAGAATTGTCAGACGGTCTCACCAGAAAGCTACCAGGACCAGCTAATAATATAAATACCACATTGTAATGCTACATTTAAACATTTATTCCCCATCTGCAAGGCCAATTACATATTAACAACAAACATTGTTAAGAAATCTTAATTGATACCATTGACTGATTTTAAAATGAAAATAATACCTTTAACAAGCATATCAACAGCTTCACTCTTTGTGCAGTTGGGGTGGAACCAAGAAAAGACGGTATTAGGATCTATGGAAGCATCCAGGTCTTCCACTAGCTCTCGGAAGATCATACCTTGCTCGCCAGTTCTGAAATAATTAATATCTAATATAATTATCAAATTAACTATGTACAATCTATTCAAATACAAACTACTAGAATGACACAATTTGATCATTGAAGACATAACATAAGAAAAAAGATTAGTTAAATGTTTCCTCAGTTTTTACATATGTTTCGAGCAATTGACAGAAAAATAGACACACCTGTGAGCTGTCACCCAGAGCCATCCATCGCCCATGTCGTTGTGGCAAAAGAAAATATCTCCCTTTTGGAATGTCAGCTCATCAGTATCCGGCATTTTGGTATAAGGAAGAATTGCGACCACTCTCTGAAACATGAAAATAAAACATTTCAATCGCCATTATAAGTCAAATAAAAATAAACAGTGGTCCAAATAAAAAATTAACTATTTTGCAAACTAAGCCGAATGCAAAACTTGAAATGCATGTTTGTGTCCACTGCCAAGCAGCAAGCCTGCTAGTTTTACAATAATATGGAGCATGTGTGATTGATTAATTATAATATTTCTTTTATTGACAGTTCATGTGAAGCATATCATCCTCCACATTGTGAAGATTTATTTTGACAGATTGTTTTCAACAGGGATCAATTCTCAATCAATCTCTCAACCAATCAGTCAGGCATTTTAACGCATATAAAACATTAATAAAAAAATATATTGGTCACGGTACCACAAGGTTTGACTTGTAGATTTATCAAAGAAAAATACACTGTTATCGGCATTTTATTATAATTTTCGGATCCCAATTATTATAGAAAAAAACATGTGATTTTTCACAAAGCACAATATTAACTCATTCACTGTACATGGCTTCATATCTATAGTAAGTTCTATTAAAATATCTTTATTAAACATTAATATAGCTTATGATTCAATTTCAGAAAAAATTATGTGATTTATAATTATGTACCTTCTTATCATTGACAGGTTCCGGCGGAGGCACTGGCTCTAGAAGACGCTCCCTCTTCAACAAATCAGAGCAGTGGCTGTAGAAGCCCACCAAATCGCTCAGCGAATCAAATTGACGCCCGCCTATGTAGTAATCACCACACACTGCCGTTATCCTATTGAAAATTAAAAGTTATGTAAGTTTCGTTTTACTGTTTAAAATTATTATTTCTAATAGAAAGAACAATATAAATGATGAAATTAAATGTTAAGAAATACAATAATGCATTTGAGAATCAAAAAAATAAGCTGTTTTGACTGTGCAATTGTAAAACATCCAAACGCAATGAATGAAGAAATAATAAACAAAACAAAAAATGTTGCCATGTGAAAGATAAATTTATACCATACCTGAAATGGTTTATTCCAGTGCGCCCCAAATAACTTAAAACGTATGAGCCTGGTTTTCGGTCACTCTCACGAACTGTATACAAAGATATAAAAGCAACTATTTAGTATTAATTTTTTCTTATTAAAATATAACTATTGCAATCAGTCCTGACGATGTTCAAAGTGGACTTTCAGTTTTGAGTCGATTGGTGGATGAAGAAAAGATCAAAAATTTGGGGCTACACACGTTCAAGTTTGCATGCACCATCATTTGTGTGTAAAAATCATGAGTCTATAATAATCATTGGTAGAGAGCCATTCTATTGAAGTAATAACACATAGTTTTAATGTTGTCGCAAACATATTTTAATTTATATCAAGACTATTTATTAGTCGAAAATATTTCACGAATGAAACTAGTTTTAATTGAAATAATATTAATGGAATATATAAAACAATACGTTATTATTTCCACATAAATTTACTTCTCACAATAACAATATAAAACAGATACAGAATTCATAAGATTCTAATATAGATGGATGATTATTGTTTTAAAAATATAATTACGGTTTTATGAATTATTTCACCGATGAAAAAATTATGATTAATGAAATTTCTGCTGTCTAGTAAATGAGAAGATCATCGCTGATTTAAAAACAAATTACAACTGAATGGTTAAAAAAGAAGTCATTATAATACACCACTAGCCGCGTTCAGTTACCTTTCTATCAATGGTGTAAATCTACAGAATACTTGCTAGAATGGAGACTAAATTCCCACGATCCAAATAATTGCCATGAATTAAATTATATTAGCCTATTGTGAAAAAAGAAAGTGTGTGGAAAAACTTCAGTCGGAAACATCAATTTAATTTCATTATGAATCACTGTTTGAAATCCAGGTTACACATTTCAATATTTCCAGCTATAATATTTACTAGTAAAATTTCATTCGATTATTGCCTTCTTCATGCATAGTTGTTAATTGTTTAAACATCATAGGAAGCAGATTCAAGTCCCACGCATAAAAATCAACATTTTTATGATGTTCATTTGAATGAATGACATGATATGTGATGGGTTTCGGTACTTGCTGACAACCAATCCTCCAATGAAAATTAATTTAAATTTCACACTTTGAAAATGCTTTCATTATTTCATATGCCTCGAAGTGGACATGAGTGAAATATATTCAAGTATTGTGGAATAGGATTCTATAAGAAAACATAAACGCAATCAACAGCCGAACCATTTACATTCAACGACATATTTTTATAAATAAAGCAAGAATCATTGACACAATAATACATAAACAATAACATCAGAGTAAATAAGGAAATTGAGTTGATAAGCAGTAAAATAAAGCTTCCAGACCGGATATTTCATAAGATTGATAAACCTTATCACTGGTTTGTATTATTAGTTAATGAAACAGAAGCTTTAAAAGATAAATCATTTTATGTATGGCATTTTAGATAAAACAAAATGAGTGTCATCAAAATTATCATCATTAGTTTGACATCTGTCTCCCCGGTTAGCGTAGTTGGTAACGTGCGCGCCTAGCAAACCGGGGAATGCGGGTTCGATCCCCCATCTGTTGTTGGATTTTAAATCTAAAAATGCAGGACTGGATGCCCATTGGGTTGAGTAATTGTCTGAAAAACAATTCTCGTGAAAAATAATCTGTCAAGCCGTCTTCACATTGTGGATATCCATATACTCTACTTTCGGAGTGGATTCTTCACTCTGTGTAAATCCATATATAAATGTATAAACTTGGATTTATCTTTCAATTAACTTATGAAAATGAAACTCCTAAAAAATGAAAGTCCTATCAATAAAATTAAAATCGTTTTCATATTAATATTACTTCACTGAAATGTGATGATAGCTTAAAGTCAAAAATTCACAATATTTAAATTTTATCAAATAAATCAAATTGCAAAAAAACTGACTCACCTAAATAGCTTCCCATCTTGGCAGCACCCCACAACCGATCTTCAGCCGTGTAGCGGTCCAAACGGCCATGGTACCACTCCGTTTCGGGAGGAGCCAACACAGCTTGCCGATCTCCTATTGACATGTTAATGAACATTATACAAACAACTCACATTACCTAATCAAATGAACGATGACACTTTATCTCTATGAATAATTATTGGCCTTCCATGTAAAAGTGTACTAAATGTTATTGCTAATAATTTACATATCTATAAACATAAATACATTCACACCACTAGACTTTGATAATATCTTAAGTAAAATCATAATCAGTAAAAGTGAAGCCACTTTTAAGGAATTATAAGACTCATGATTAAGATTGCCACAGATGATCAGGAATTTGTTGATATTTCCTAAACAAAAAAAAAATATTTTATTATGAGAAGTAAGAAACATATCATGGGGAAATTTGAGAAAAGTGTGATAGATTTTCCATTAAAGTACTCAGACTTCTTCAAGAAGAAGAATGATAAGGAGATGGCGGTCAAAAATTTATTGATACCGATTTAATCACACATCTAAATTTCTAATACAATGTATGTTTATTTTTTAATGAGTAAATCAGGCACTATATGGCTAGGGGCACCATAAGAATAGTAGCTTAAAACTGAGAAGGAATATGTATCTGGTGACGAATTTTTTTCAACTTATGCGTGGACTTATTGATAACTCTGCCGCTCTGGCTAATATTGGTCTGTATGCCCCTGATAACT
>JAGVSQ010002289.1:0-25271 GCA_022683975.1 Rhyacophila evoluta | reverse complement strand
CTCCACTTTCGGAGTGGATTTCTTCACAGTGTGTGGTTCCATATGCTCCACTTTGTGAGTGAACATGGCTTAAAAAAAAAAAAAATATTTCAAAATGTCAAAAGAGAGACACCACTTTTTTCATTTTAATCAGTTTTCCTATTAGCCTTTGTGTATTATTTTATTGTAACATTAATAATTCCATAGGTTTTCTACATATGCTAATTAGGTTTTTTAAATTTTAGATGGAAAATGGTATAGTGCCCATTTCAGAGATGTTACTTCAGCTGTATGATGATGATGTAGATGTTTATTGGGTAGCTAAAGGCTTTTATCACTTTGTCGAACAAATAGTTAAGGAAATGCCTCGCCTAGTTGATTCCATGAGGCATTATCTCGAAAAAGAAGAACCAGACTTATATAAGTGAGCTGAGATATTTTTTGTCCTCTTCATATGAAATTTCTTTATGAAAAAAAAATGCAAGCACAATTTTTTTCACTCAATGGCTGATTCAGTATATCTTTTTAATTCTGTCACCGCTGCTCTTGCACACCATGAAAAGGATTTATAGAATTAAGCAGTATCATGGTTAAAGCTACTTATTTACCTCCTGTTAAGTCAAAATTCAATGTCAATGGAAAAAAAACCATTTGGGTAACTAACTGAATGTCATATTTTACTTTTTTTTTTTACTTTGTAGTCATCTGGCAGACAAAAATGCTTTGGACATATTACCATTAGAAAAATGGTTTAACTGTCTTTTTGCAGGAATTCTGGCAGAAGCTGTCTTAGTAAAGTAAGTACTATAAAAACTCCAATTAAATTCACCATTCATAGATGAGATGCATCTCAATTCGCCCCATCTATAAACGGCACGCCACTGATAGACATATATGCAAATATATCAATATTTATTTTATCATGTAATCAGTCAATATAATAATTCACCATCCTTCCAATTAATTTCAAAACTCACTTTTCTCCGTGATGGATACAAAATTTTGCAATCAAATTGCATCATTACAAATCACAAAAATCCAGCAATAGCTTGAATAGTAATATATCAATATTGCGTGGTGACCAATGATATGTATTAAATCAAGTACAACTAAAATGATCTCTATATAATATGCTTACAAAACAAAGAAAACTTTTTTTACAGAATTTGGGATAAAATTTGCGGAGGATCATCAATGATACTTATATTTGTAGCAATCATTATTCTCAGAAATTTGAAAAGAAATTTAATGAAATGCAAAGATGCAGATCAAGTATCAAAATGCATACTTGAAGTAAGTATGCTGAGATTTATTAATAAATTATTACAAAACTAAACCTCTTACCAATAAAATTAACACATATACTTCCTATATGTATATGTATTTTAATATTTATGTATTTAACAGATAATTCCTGAAGCTGAGGGAGCCATAGCAAACACTGCAATTGAACTTTGGCAGCACCATTTTGGCTTGAATCCAACCAACTCAAAATGGGTATATTCTTATTAACTTAATATAACAGGTTTATCCTTACACCCATACATTTTACATTTATATGTTTAAGACGATGTGATTTTATCAGTAAGAACAGTTTAATCAATTTATTCACTCTAAAATGTGAAGTTCTTCACATTTTAAACAAATTAGAAAACATGCTATCACAGTAGAACCCTCGATTATCTGAACTAAACGGGGATGGAGATGGTCCGGATAACAGAAAATCCACATAATCAAGACAGAGAATAAATAAAAATTTAAATCTATTATTTATGTAGTGTATATATATTTCTTATCGATTTTTTTTCAAAGTTTACAAAATATGTTTAAATACATATGAGTACATATAATACAATACATACAGACAATTATTGTTTTTTGTAAAATTCAAGTATGAATTGATTTTTGGTTAAAAATAGCTATCTATCCTTTTCGAAGCTGCCAAATCACATATAATTTCAAGAAATATAAGTTGTATTAGGCCACAGTCTCTCAAACGGGTTCATAGCTACATCCAAGCATTATAACACTGCAGGATGTATAGGACCAATAATCTCCTAATTGGCATCACTCTATGTTGTTATCTTGGTCTTATTCTAGGACTAAGTAAAACTTGCTGCCTCAATTATTTCCTCCTCATTCAATATTAAGAATCCTGAATCTTTCGCATCGCATTTTAACCAATCTGGGAATTTAAGCCCGTTTCATCAGCACTATAAATTTTTCATCATATTAGATAAAAGACGTTCCGAAATACCTTGTTTCAAAACATCGATAATATCTAGTTTGTCTTTTAATGTTGGCATATCACATTTTCTTTTCGGCGACATGGGTAGTAAAAATTCAGATAATAGAGGTTCTACTGTATGAATTGATCCCAGTGAATTCTTGGAATAAAGTAAACTTAAAACAAAAGTAAAAAAACCTTCAAGTATGGAACTTAAATGTAGTGATAAAAAGTGATATTTAATTGATTATAAAGAACAGTATTTACAAATGTAAATAACAAAAAAGATAAAGATGAGTAACAAATTTCACAATTCCTGTTTTTATATTTTTAACTTGTATGTTGTGATACACACGGATTTTGTTTTCTTGGCACATTTTTTGACATTTGTGATTTTTCTTCAAATATATCTCCAGCGGAAATCAAAGGACAAATGTTTAAACAATTAAATATTTATACTGCATGGCAATAAGTGGAATTTATGTTTGTCGTTGATTAATAAAATCAATTTTAAATATCATTTTTAGAATTATGCTACTTACTATTAAATAAAAGTAAATGTAAGGTGAAATGGCAAAGTGATTTATGAAAAAATATAATTGCTGCATTTTGTATACTTTCTCAATTTTAATTTAAATATCATATTAATTATGAGTTAACTGGTTAACGACTGCAATTTTTTTTTAATTTTTGCATGGTTACCAGCGAAAACACTAATGAAACAATATTTTTAGGTGTGTTGAACGAGGAATGGGAGGGGATATATAAAATTAAAGCGGAAACTATAATTCTTATACAATATAATTTATTGACATGGACTGAACTACCTATTATTAAGTAATAATTGATATCAAATAATAAAATATTATTGTACACTAAAAAAACTGTTTTATTGGTTTACATTATACTCAATAGCCTACTTTAAATCACTTCATAATGATTAATATTTATTTACTATCTACTTCCAGAGAAGTTGATTCATTTTCATGTTGTACTGGAGTAGTCATATTTCATTTCTCCACCTAAAATTTTTTGCTAATTTTCTTCACATTGTTTAAGAACTTTTAAACATGAGTATTTAATTATTTTACTATTCAAGTGCATATAGGCAGTACACAATTTGGAAAGAAATTAATGATCTTTTTAAGGTGTTGGCTGTATAATATTTACTAGACCCTCATATAGCAGGAAGAACATTTCACAAACCAAACAGAATTTTTTGAACTATGAGATGTAAAAAATCAATTCTAATATGCAATTACTATTTTATTATTATATAAAAATATTCACTTAACTCCAGCTTTGCAGTGTATTAGGATTTTTGTTTTGGGAAATTTGGTTTTCATTCACACTATCTACCTCCTAAATGTAAATATACAAGCAACTATTTGATAGAAATATATTATAAGATACACATCTGTAACTGGTAACATAGAAACACAACTGCACTACATGTTACAATAAAAATTCTAGATTTGAAAAAATTTCAAACACTCCCTGTGGATTACACCAGTAGTGTTATATGTCTTTACACACATTTTCAATTGAAATACAAACTTCCAACATCTACTCAATCACTCAAGTTAAATATTAAATGATTTCAAATCTTTACTGTGTAGTGGTTTAAAATAGACACATTTCATTAAAATTTCAAATAATAAAATGCCAGAAAAAGTTGATGGCTTTGATGTTTAAAATTGTTTTGTTTTTGTATTAGTTAAAAATAAAAAATTCTGTATTTGTTACTCATGTATTTCAATTGATTCAATAGTTATGTCAGCAATGGAGATTTAAAAAGCATGTCCTTCATTAATCTCTGTTTACCTCAGAATCATTTTAATGTGGGATAGTCATGACTAGTCTGGCGCTGAGCCAGACATAATAGATAAGGGAAAATTTGATACTGTATTTACAATATAGTTAGTAAATAATAGTTGTAAATATTGTTCAGTTTTTAGTATCTATAAAATGGGCAAACCACGTATTATAATGAGACATAAGTAATACAAAATGAGTTTCTTGGTTAAGAAATAGTTCATTAATAAGATCTAAGATGTGTTTATACAAAAATGGCAAAGATGACACATCATCGGGATCACTTTCTAGAAAATGTACAATATTTTTTAACTTAAAAGGATATAAATCAACCACACTACTATTTTTACATTGACATTTTACTTCGTCAAGAATATGGATAATAAGAAATTGAATGATATCATCATAACGAGATCTACGAAAAATATCACTTAGAATTAGAAATATTGTTTGAAAAATGTCTGGTGAATGGACAGCTCTTTCTATAATAGTTTTGTAATTTGGAAATTGATTCTGTAAGATTGTGTTCAGTTTAAAATTATCTATGCTAGACTTGTCTTCTAGCAAATTACGTGCTACATTTAAAAAGTTTATTTCAATAACAGGAATTAAACAAAGTGTCAATAAATCAAATGTCACTGGTGAAACTACCATTTTTTCACTATACCACACATTTTTTAAAAATTCAAATCTGCATTCATCGACATCAAAATTACCCTTAAGACATGTTTTGATTGCAAAGTGTAGGTACTGCTTGGATTGTTCCGAATGACAATTTATCAGGGTAGCGGCCAGTTCAAGGTTTACAGCCACTGGTCTTAAAACTTTGTTAAAATTATGTAAACGTAAATTTTGAATCCCAATTAAGTCCAATTCATCATATAAGTCCTGGCGTCTTGACTGCTTTGAATTCAAATGTTTTCTAGTGGTTATACAGTATTTTGCAATGATATCTGTGTGAGATTCTTTAGATTGATTCAGTATATTTTTGATATGTTTATTTCGGCAAAGTTTTTGTGTGAGTTCAACGACACTTTTCCTAAGATTTCCTTTTAAAATAGAGTTCTCGTTGCTAGATGTGATAGACAAAACTTTGGACAAACTATTAGCAACCCTATCAACAGTCGTTTGGTTTATTAAAGGGTTAAAATTAGAATGTTCAAGGGTTAAATTTGTCACATTTAGTAAAGATTCTAAAACTTTAACATTTGCCATTTTATGTTTCGAATTTTTAGATAATCACAGTAAAATTTTGAGGACGTCAGTGTAAAGGATAACCATTGATTTTCAAATATTACAATACTCCTAGCCGCCAAAAAGAATAACAACAGTATAGAACTGATTTGACATTCTGTTAGTCTTGCCACAGAGCAAATGAGAAATGTCGCTACCTGTTCGTTAAAATCCGCCATCGATTTATATAATGCTTATATACATATTATATCCTTACGTTGGGCTAATTCAATGACATCGAATCTGATAAATTTGATCAAAACATCAGTAATAACATAAAGACGCTGATCAGAATAAATAACTACAACAAAACCCATAATTATTCATATAAATTAAATTTGAATGAATTTCATATATTCTGAATAAAGGAGAAAGGAAAGATTAAGTTTCATGAATGAATTAGTAGGTACCTAAGTCAAAACTGAATAAAAGAAAATTTGTTAAATTACAATCAAAATTAATTTTATACGCTCTTTTTTGTGCATTTTTAATGCGGTAAAAAAAATTATGTCTTGCAAGGAATATGGCTGATGAAGTTTCAGAATTTTTTATGCGGTTCCTCTCCCCAGCACAAAAACAGGTTTGATTTAATATAATGAACATAATAATCAAATAATATTTTAAATACTTTAGTACTCTAGCAACCCTACTGAGCACAGCTGAAAGTTCTCAAAAATTCTAGAATTGAATCGAATTTCCTTTAAATCGTGGTAAACTTTATTATATTCACGCTTTGCCAAAATCAAATATTCTCCGTACATAAAATGTAAAATAAGATAATGGCTACACAAGAAGAAAATAAAGAAAAGGTATTAATTCTGCTATTTTTAAACATTTTTTTAAGGTTATATTTACGTTTAGCGTATATAAATACAACCAAGGATTTTACATATAATATGCCGCTGACATGTAAATACGTCTTTAATAAATAATAAAGAACAATTAAACGCATTTCAAAGAAAACTCCGAGATATTCATACATTCAATATTCTTAAAAAAATCCTCAAAAACAGTCAAACCTTTCCAATACATCATAGATAGAACATCTACTTATACTGAATACCATATTTAATATGAAATTATAAATTCAATTTATTCAGTACCGCGACATGTCAAGCAATGTATGACAGATGGACGTAACTATTATAATTCCTATGAATGTTTTGGGTCAGAATTGTATCCCTTGGTGAAAAAAGAATGGATCGATGATCTGCAAGCACCATTATTTTAACAATGAAAATCCTAATGCTGACCAGAGTTTCTCGTTTTTTTACATCATTAACTTTTTTTTCGGCTGCCGCAGATTGTTATTTTATTTAAAAATGAAAAGTTTGGGAAGCGCTGATGTTTAATTCAGTTTCTTAAAAAATAATAGCTAACTATTGAAATATTTATTTTTAAGTCATACACGGTGATTAATGTCGTATTGATAATGTATACACTCAGCCCGCGGTTATATGGTTCGGCGAAAACATTGTATAATATACATCTCTCCGGTAGCGTTGTATAATTTTTAATAACCTAAAAATGCAGGACTGGATGCCCATTGGGTTGAGCAATTGTCTGACAAAACAAAAATAATCTGTCGAGACGTTTTCACATTCCAGAGATCCATATACTCCACTGTCGGAGTGGATATCTTCAAACTGTGTAGATCCATTAGCTCCACTTTGGAAGCGAACATGGTGTAAGAAGTAAGAAAGAATGTAGATACTAAATTTCAAGTTCACACAAGCATAACAGTAAATCTGTTCTTTCACTGACTTAAATTCTTTCGCGTTTTTATCTTTTCTTAAAAATTATGTAGGTTTGATGTTTGTTTCATTGGCATTGAATATCCGATATAATTTAAAGCCTTATTTTAATTTAGCTTAAGTTATTTTGGCAGAATATATGCCACAATTCATCAGGTGTGTAAAATCAGAACCGTATTATAGATGTGGTCTGTTATATGAAGTCTAACTATATTTATATGTGCGAAAAAAGAAATCATTCAATTAAGGATATGTATTTAAAGAAGTATATGTCTTGGAATATTATAAATTCATTTTACATGTGTATGTAATTTAAACTGAAATTTCAATTTAAATATTTAAACAAAGCTTTGATACAGTGTTCTCTCAATTATCAATACAATTTTTATTTCCTTCCAAGATTTATGTTTCATGATTTTTTAGCTCTCATGCCAGCAAAATTTTGACTTCCTTCCGGAAATTATGGTTTTTTTTACCTTTCACGTTATTGTATTATTCTATAACATCCTTCGCAGAATTCTTGCGTAATAAAATATTTGGTTGCCTTACGAAATTTACTATTTACATTTAAAAGTATATAAAGGTATTTTTGAGTCATAAAAAAATCTTACAATACAATTTTACGATAAATATAACTCCAAGTTTTGGCACGGATAATCCACAAACTGGATAACCTGCATCCGAATAATCGAGAGTACACTATATTTATTATTAACTCCTCTGTAAATGCCAAACAACGATCATTTTATGTATGCATCTAAGTTTTTCTTTTTATTGTCATTTACATAGAATAATAAAGGTTTCCTTGCGATTAATGATTAATTTTTTTGATTTAGGATGTACACACAAGGAGCTTATCACCTGGTGTGAAGTCCACGGCAGTTGTCAAGTACACGTCAGTACAATGTCCCGTAGAATTCGCCAAACTTCAATGCAACACCGATCTAAAGATGCCACCCTCCAACTGGCTGAGCAGTGCTGCCGACTCTTATGGCCTAAGACACGCACTAAGCCAGTCAACAGGCTTTTCTAGGTATGTGTGACTTTATTAATAAACTACTTATTACATTTTCTTAAATCTTCTTTGATTAAATGATACTAGTACAGTTTAATCTCTCGGTGATAAAGTTTTTATTGCAATTGAAATTTTTACTTCTTTTTAGCAAAAATAAGCTATTGTATTAAATTGCATTATAAAACTAAAACACCCTAAAACTTCAAAAAACTATTCAAAGGACAGCATAGATGTAATAATAAGTCGAATAGTTTTATTAAATCAAACAGTGATTAAATAATTGGGGCGGACACTCCGATACGCCCATGCTTCGCTTCTCTGGAATTGTTTTTGTCATTTTATCGAACTGTTTCATCCATACTCGCCTTAAAGCTTAAACAATCAAGCTTCATAGACTGTTATGTTAGATTATAAATTCACCTTATTCAATATGGGTACACCATTATCATTTAATTTTTAATAATTTTTATAATTATATTATATATATACTTTACTTTGAACTATTAGACAACTTATAGTTAATATTTGTTTGAATGTAAAACAAAATTTGTCCCTCAATTACTTCACAATAAATTGGAAGAATGAATAAATTGGTATGACGAAAAGATTTTTTTTTTTTTGTTACAGTTTTCGAATGGCGCACATGTTTCCAGACTGTGTCGGAGAAGTGGATGTGGTATCGGGAGCCGAATGCATTAAAACTCTTTTGAAATTGCCATATCACCCAAATGGAACTGTAAGATAAAAATTAGTTAAATATATTAATATTCAATGTCTTCATATTACTGATGTTTTTATTCAGATAGTATTGTGGCTGTATCTCATTTCAAGTGTAATTATGATTTTAAGAGTTTGATTTAACAATATTGTATTCTGAGAAATTAGTTTAGTGTGTTTATCTTTCTTTCTGTTATTGCATAAACATTTTTCTAATTCAGGCTTGTTTTGTTCTCTAAGTTATCATTATAACTTGAATTTTCTTGTGTGCCAATAAGAAAGCTACTTGAATTCATAATATATAGAATTTGTATTACAAACTAATCTGATAACACGATAACGTTAGTATAGCCTCATGCGTATGGCTCAAATGAATCCGGAGACGCATAATGTGCATCATTAGTAATAAATGTATTAAAATGATCTGAATGGTAGGCATTTTCTTAAAAACATACCTACGGTTTACTTTCAACACAAGTATCTCAGAGTTCTTATTCTATCGCAATTTAAAACATATCATTACAAATAAGTTTAATTTTATTGATATTCAGTCTATTGCCCACTCTTAAAATATTGTGAATTTTTTCTCACTGTTTCAGATCAGCATGATAGTGCACCGAGTAGAAAACACACTTTTATTGGACGATTTTGACATCTACCGTTATTTAATGAAAACTGAGTGGTCATGGATGAAAAGCTTCTTCTACGAAAATGTACTGAAATCTCTGCGAGGCAAAGATAAAATAAAGCATGTTCAAAACAGAAGTCGAAATGCCTTGCAACAGAAAAGCCTTGTTTCTAAATTTCTCTATCACAGCTTAATCCCATCTTCGCAACACATTGATCTTGAATCACAAAACGAATTGCCTTCGTTACCTTCAGCAGGACCCAATTTACCTGATCCTGATATGAAAGAAAACATTCCAGGTCCCGATTATTCCAATCACACATACAATAGAAATGTTGTTTGGACATTTGAAGATATTCAGATGCTAATAGGAAGTGATATGCCTATTTTTGGTGGTGAAGATAGACCTTGTGTGAGTTTACGGCTGAGAGATGCAAGTCAGCCTATAAACGTTTTAACTGGCATTGATTACTGGCTTGACAATCTTATGTGTAACGTCCCAGAAGTGGTAATGTGCTATCACTTAGATGGCATAGTGCAAAAATATGAGCCAATTAAAACTGAAGACTTACCACACCTAGAAGATTCAAAATTTTCACCGAAAGTTATCAAAAATGTTGCTCAAAATATTTTATCCTTTTTGAAATCGAATGCTACGAAAGCAGGACACACATACTGGCTTTTCAAAGGAACTCATGATGATGTTGTTAAACTTTATGATCTGAGTACACTGTGTGGGACAGCATCTGAAAATTCATCAGACCAAAACCCATTTACAATTCCTGTTGCCATGCTTTTGTATAGGGTCGCTAGGAATATGAGACCCCCTTGTCAGGCAGGTCATATTAGACTACTCCTTGAAAACTGCATTAAACTACTACCAATTGAAAGGTATCCCCAGATTGTAGCATCTTCTCATTATATGTTGGCTGATTTATACCTGCCTGCCGATACAGATCCTGGAAATCCGAATTTTAAAGGTATGTGAATAGTGCTAAACATTAATTCTTAGTTCTAAAAACGTTTCCCTCTCTGCCACCAACTACGTCTCCATATTTACTATCCGATTAATAATATGATATAATGAAAATAGAGTGTGTGAAACGTCCTAAACCAGATTCTCTTGTATCTTGACTATACGCTGCTGTTTTCAAATTTTAAAATAACCTCACTCGCCATAAGTAAGATTTATAGAACTGACATGAGAAACTAATTACTTTTGACTGATGTGTGCAATTTTTCCAGAAGATTTGATTGATTTCTTACAATTCAACATAAGTATTAGAGATTCTAAAAGACGAAGTTAAGAAAACCTTAGAGGTAAACACTCAGCTAAGAACTGGGAAATTTAATGGTCCCTTGTCAGTATCAGTGCATCACTTTAAATTCAGAAGATGCAGACATGACATATCTTGCCTTCGGCTTTGTACAGAGGTAAATTTACTTCTATAGATTTTGGTTTTCCTCTAACTGCCATGTTACCTTAGCTAAGATGTTATGTTTAATTATTTCAATAACATTTTATGGCAAGTGATTCACGTGAATTCAGTATTTACGTTTAGTGAATCATCACTGAGCATAACAAAAGAGCAACTGATTAATTAAATATGTTACAGAAACATCGGGTGAATGTGATTGTGGTGATGCTGCCACATGTCGCCGTCGTGAAGTGGATGACGATGAAAATTCGCAAACGACTATATCCTATGGAGAAAAGACTGCTAGAGATAGAAATGAAGTTATGGCAGAGCATTTTACCAGGAAGGATGGAAAAGAACCACAGGTTACATATTTTACGGTTTTTTTAAATCTGCATAATTGAAAAATTGTCAATATCTCCTTTTTATTCTCTTAGTCATATACTTCTTCAATTTAACAATTTACAAAAAAAGCACATCAAAGTTAATCTTTTTTCTCACTCTAGTACCTCTGTGTATATATTAATCGTTAGCTATATTGGCCCTGTAGTTTATGTTTCACAGTCAAGTTTTTACATGTTTTGTGGCACTTGACAATTTTTTCATGTTGATAAGTGAACAATAAAATTTGCTTCATAAATAAAATAAAATGCAGAGAAGTAGTGCAAATGTTGGGTAAAACTTGATGAATATACTGAGTTCAAACCAAGGGCTAATGATTAGTATGGACACTTAGAGCTATGGCAAGAAATGGCAAAAGAGTTGGATGGATAGAGAAAGTAGAGAGTGAGAAATCAGCCTGTTTTTATCATCATGTTTTATCATGAGAAATCACCAGCTGTTGAAAATGTGACAACTATTAATGATGGTGTGCCAAGTAATCACTGAATTACTATTAGGCACATTGCAGAGGAAGTGGGTATTACATACGATGTATATAAAGCAATTTTTACTGACATTTTGGGCGTGACATGAGGCTAATAAATTATGATTTGCAGATGGCAGACAGCGCAAACTCAAGTAATTATATGAACATTGATAAGCAAGAAATAATTGAACGAGTTGCCGTGGACAGTTTAATAGCACCACGTCCTCCACTTCCCTCTCCAAAGTCTCCACCACCTGCAGTCTACGGTCCCGTGGAAGAAAGGTGTTTGCTTGCATTGGAACATGTCAAACTGGGACTAGAAGCACTAAAACTGTTTCCTGATTATTCTACTGAAGACGCTGATGAAAAAACTGAATATGTGAGTATTTTTATAGTTTACTTTATGATGAGTCAGATGTACTTTACACAATAACAATACACTGTTCAGATTTGCCGCTTAATATTTACGTAAATAATTAAATTTGATAATATTAATCATGTCTCCCCAGAAGCCGAGTGGTTAGCATGTACGCTTCAAAGACGGATATTTTGAGTTTAATTCCCACAGATGCTAAATTTTTAAAGAAATTTAAAATGCAGGACTGGATGCCCAATGGGCCAAGCAATTGGCTGACAATCAATTCTTGTGAAAAAAATCTGTTGGCATAAGTCTTGCAGAGGTCTTTATACTCCATCTCTAGAGTGGCTAGTTTCACACTATCATAATCCACATTCTCCACTTTCAGATCAGATATGGTATAAACAAAATTAATGATGTGTAGAAATGAGTTTACCAATTTTATTCTCTTATTTTATTGAATTTTTAAGTTATGTCTAAATCAGAGCCAAACATGCCATATATTAATGAGCTTCCTAATATCATACCAATGAAATATGGTTGCATAGAATTTGTAAAATTCAGCAATGTTTAAGCGTAAACTCTTTCTGCACGTGCACAATGGATACTGCTCTTGGCACACCCTCATTTAACAAAAACTCAAATTAAATGTCTTGAAATTGGTGTCATAATTATTTTAGGAGAACAAAACTGAACCTGAAGAAATTTTGAAAGAAGAAGAGAATCCTAAGATGGCTCGACCGTTCCAACCGATACCAATGAGTTACGAACCTCTTAATAGTCAAGAAGAGCATGTACAAATGGCTAAACCAAATGTACCAATCCCTCTATCATATCCAAATCAGAATAACGAAACACAACCTCGAACTAGTGATAAAAATATTTCAATTGAAAAACCACAAGACAGAACTAGCAGACGCCGTAAGAAAGAGACAAAGGGTAAAAAGAAACATTCCTCTGAAAGCGAAATTGATTCCTCAAACAAAAAAGTATTGAAAAGAGATATTGAAAATCTCATTAAAAAAACAGCCAATGTTGTGTTACGCAAAGAAAACAATTTACCAACATGGCAGGAGCCGAACAAAAGTGATGACATCTCATGGAAAATACATTTAAAAACTCTTCTGTATGAAAAAGCTTGCCTATCATACGCAACTCTATCAGAACAACATTATATGGACTGTCAATATGGCATGTCTTTTAAATACATTGTTTTAGCTCAGAAATTCCAGATGGTATTGAGCAAAACACTTCATAATTCAAGGGCTGTTGATGATAGTTGTCTTCTCGGTAGAGCTGGTGATAATTATTTCCAATTTGCTAAAAATTGGGACATGTATGAAAGTTTATATTCAAAACAGGTAGAAGCCCGCTCTGAAGCAGAAAAATGGATAATGGATGAGGTATCTAAGGATTTGGACATGTATTGGGCCAAAAATAAAAATTTGTCCTCCATGCCGATTTCAGGTAAGAATATTTTATGTTAGAAAAAAACTCATATAGCTTTTAGTTGATTTATGTAGTAATTTATAGCTACATATTATGATTTGATGTGAAACTCAGTCTGATGAGTGATCAATACTGTTAACTATGTATATTTTACACTTTTAGACATTACACCACCAGTCGATTTGGAAACATCAATGATAGCTAGCTGTGAATTTTATAATCAAGCCCTGAAAGTAGTGCCTAGTGATCGCCAAGAAGAACTAATGAGAAGAATAGCTTCAGTCAAAAATGAACTTGGAGTAAAATACATGTATAGCGCTCAAGGTATATGATTATTTAATTTGATTTTCAATTCAAAATTTAATCTGTACAAGTCAACAAATTGTGTATAAATATGGATAACGGATAATCATCTTTAAACATCTTTCAAGTTTTACCGGTATTAGAGCTTACAACAATGAGTGTTCATCTAAAAGTATGTAAAAGCTTATTTAGCAAAATAAGTTGAAAATAGAATATGGTTTGTTTGAAAAATTTACCCTATAAATGTATGGTATACGCTCAAATTCGCACACACACATACACATATTGTGCTGAAGGTTTCGAAAGATTGAGCCAAATTAGCAAATCAATACAGGTGTTTATCGATATCAAATAATTCTGAGTTTAAAATCGTTTCCATCAGTTATATCATTTGTATTCTCATTTTAGAACACTACAAAATATTTTGCAGTGAAAGTGAGAAGAAGACAATTGACCATGAAATAAAAGAGCCACTGTACGAAACTTACTCGAAGAAATCCATTGCCTGTTTAACTGAATCCGCCAAGATCTTTGAAGATGTGAAAGACGCACAAAATCTTGCTTTGCTTCATTGCAATACTGGCCGCTTTTTAAGGTTTCGAGCTCATTGCAATCAATCTAACAATAGGTAATCATTTTAATTAGCTCATTATTGTCTTGATTTAGACATAGTACAATATAGGTTAAGGTTTTAAATATAAAATTAAGATGATTTGTTTTATCAACAAATCTCAGTCAGGGTAACTAGCAAATATATTGACTCTATCCTCTTAGTGCCACAAGTCCAATTGATCAGCCCTCGATGTGTATTTCTCATTTTGGGTCACCCAATTTGGTACACTAACACTAAAAAAGTATGTTTTTAACTTTGTGAAATGCAAACTACATAAACATACTGCAAACCCATATTCCTTAAAATGTATACTGTTAATAGGTATTGTGCAGGGACAAAAAATTAAAGTTTCATAGAAAGAAATGCCACATGACTTATGGTTCAGAAACATTTGTCGCCTCATGCTAACAATGACAGACTTCGCTGTATTCTGGTCTAATAGCTTTTTTTGTTCTTAATTCAGACACATTGTCAAATGCTTTTAATGATGGCTGGTGCTGTCTATTGTTTTTACTTGAAATTATTTACTAATAAACATGTGACTTTGGTTGGGACTTAAAGGATTAAAGAATAGTGAATATCAATTGGTGTTTTTATGTTTATCAATATGAAAAAATTGTTTTATTTTTATCTTCATATATTGTTCCATGACTCTCTGTTTTGGAAAATAAAATCTTTGTATTATATGAAATGGTCAGATATTATTTATGTTTATAGCCCGGAACAGAGGCGTTTGTATTCACTTGCCGTTGAACATTATGGTAAAGCTCTTCGGTTGCTGATCGGTCTTAACTGTGATAGTGTGAGAGATCTTGTCAAATGGGAATTGAGCAGTGCACTATTTACTCAAGCCTGCCTTCTTCAGGATTTTCCACCTGACAATTCTGATGTGAGAATATTGACATTATTAAATTCCCTTTGAAAATTTGTTTATCCTACCTTTTATTTTTTTTTTCTTATGTAAACATTTTTGAAAAAATTTATTCAATTAAATCAATTTACTCATTATATAGTATATGTCACAATATTATTTATCAATTGCAAAAAACTTAATCCCACCATTATAAATCTTGTTAACTATTGTGTGTATTTACAGGCTGCATCAGAAGCGGTTGACGCACTTTGCTTAGCTTTAAGAAATTGTCCTTTGACCGGTGGTCCAAGACATTGTCTCTATCAATTCCGTGCAGCAGTACTTCACCATAGACTAGCTTCATTATATCACAGTCAATATAGGTAAAAAGAATGTTACTTGCATATTAATATGTAGTCGGAGAAAAGTTTTGCATAACTTTAAAATAAAGGCAATCATATAACTTAGAAACAAAATGAAGACAAAACTTATAAGAATAAATGAATGGTGTAACCTGTAAATGTTGAAATGTGTTAACAAAAGAAAAGGCCATGTAAAGTATGATCGGCTCAAGAAATATAACTCATTTCTAACACATCATTAAGACTTTAATTTGCTTAAAAATGCTTAAATAAGCTGATTTTTTTTCATTGTAAGTTTTTCTTTGATTGAGAAGATGTATATTTTTGTTTTAAACTGTATAGTATTTATTTTATGCGTAGGGAAGCTACACCAGAGGTTTCAAGGAAAAAGTCTACAGCAGCATTGAGTAAAATGAATTACGAACAGGCTGTGAAACATTTCCTCCCTTTGGAGGATACAAATATGTTCCTAATAGTTCAGATGGAACATGTTGCACTCTTGGAGTATCAAGCAAACAGTAAGATTTGTTTAAATTTTTTTGTGTACTTTCACATTTGATTCTACACTGAATTCCTTGACTACAACCTAGATTTAAAATGATTTCTATCTGCATCTAGAATCACTATGTCAAAAATTTTTTCTTTGTGGTTACAGATAGTCCAGGATTGAAATTAAAATATCTTCAAAATGCTTTAGAATTACTCCAACAATGTGAGCACATAATTAAAATAATTTCGCTAAGAGACACATCTTCAATTTCAAATGACTCTAACAACGGAATCACAGAAGATGTGGAGAAAAAGATATCAAATAAAACTGATGACAAGAAAGATGTGAATGATTCAAAAAGTATTGGCAAAGTTGAAAAGGATCCAGATAGAATTACAAAGCAAAATGAATCTGATGAAGATTTAGAGTTGATGGAGTCTGAATTTAAGCTACTTTCGTTATTTCAGCAAAGGTTGCAATTTATACTGAAAAGTCTGATCCACCTATGTCTCCAGAAACAATCTGGCATGTCGAAGAAAGAATGTGATAAAATGTCCACTTTCTATAAGGTTTTGTACAGTTACACGCTTAAGGTAGGCAAATTCAAGTCAAACAATTGTAAAGTTTTTGCAAGACATCTTATGGATGTGCTGACCAATATGAAAGCACACCCAAACTCGAATGATATTCAAATATTTTGAAGAATATGTTGTACCCATAAGAGTTAAGCTTTTAAAATATAGCCAACAACTATATAACGCGATGCTTTGAAAATACGGTCTCTGAATTTCTACCTTTCTATATTGTATATTTTTTAAATATGTGTGCACATTAATTTTTAATCTTCTGTATTTTGTACTTTGGTTGCCAGTGCCAGTAGGGACCTTTTTGAAAGCAATAAGGCACACAGTGACAAAGTTCTTTGCATTGGGCTCAAATTGTTGATTGCAATAGATTTTCCATTCCAAGTTTATATCAACAAAGTTAAAACAGCTGACAGTCTGGTTCGTTTGTATATCGACTTATATGCATTTGATAAAAAATGTATTCTTCTTTAATAATCAGTTACGTTTATGTGATATTTAAATAGTTAGAACGATTATAAAAAAGTCTGGAACAATAGCTCTGATTTTTCCCTTAGATCTAAATCTATTTCGTGGAATGGAATATCAGCATTATATGAGTGCTACCTGTATTTGAATAAAGACAATTTTTACTTTTGAAATGATTGTTTCATTTGTGTGAATACCTCTTCAAAATTCATATTAGTTTGAGATCATCTGTTGAGTGAGTTGAGTCTACTAAATCCCTAAATAGATAATATCTCATTTCATATATGAATGTTAGTCTCGCATTATGAATTACCTTCAAAGGCACTCGAAAAATAATTGGGTTTCTTGTATGACCACAAAAAAAGCTTACAAGAAATTGTCAATGACTAAATATTTTAATTAATGCCCAGTAATCTTTGCATGATAAATGGGAAAGTATGAGAGAAGTTTTAATTATACATTATACAAATTTTATCACAGTATTTACTTAACATGTATATTGGTCAAATATTATTTGGCTAACATTCGATAAGAGAGGAATGTACAATATTGATGGGGATTAAAACTGATCAGTATAATACATTTTTTTAAGTACACTATAAATATCACCAAGTATATGAAAGTTCAAAAGTATTAGGTATCAATTAAAAAAAAATGAGAAAATAGGTTGATACTCATGAATGATACAATCAACAAATAAACAGTTAAAAAAAAACTAGCATAATTTACTGATTTATAATAAATTAAACATTAAATTTGTTTACACATAATAATATCTATTATAGTAAACATATGGAAACTTCAGCATCGTTCAAAGACTTTGTAGAGGTCAGGCATGTTGGCTATTTGGAGTATGGCTCCATTATCCATGAATTCTTTGGGTGGCAAGAAGTACTTTCTTATAGCCGCATAAACCACGTGCTCGTGGGTCCACTGCAGGAGTTTCACTATGCTGTCTTCCTTAGTGAGATTTTGTTGTGAATAGAAAATTGCTGTTTGTTGCGATATTGTTCGAAAGCATTCCTTTTCATTTTCCCAATTGACCTCAGTAGCCAAACGCAACATATACATTGGAAGTTCGCCCATGAAAGGTGTATAATTTTCTGTAAAAGAATTCGTCGTAAATTAATTAAAGATTTCTTTAAATGTAAGTTATTTAATTATTTAGGAAAGCATGATAAGCTCTCCAACAAATAATAGAAATATATAGTTTTACTAAATATTAATAGCAATTGAACATCAAAAAATGATGTGAAGGTACACCTGGACCTCGTATAACATCATACAACACGGTTGATGAATTGTGACATAATCGTGTATAACACGGTTTTAGAAAAAAGCATACAATCAAAATTTAATTAATGGGTCTAATTTGGACATCTTAACCTTTTCGTGCGCAAGCCATTCGAAATTTTACTTTACCTAGGGAGTGAGTTTTTTAAGAAATGGACTTTTTCAAAATTAGTAACATCAATAGATTTATACGTATTGTATATGTTGATACACAATCGGTTAAACAGACATTGTATTATTCTCCATTGTTTTGGTATAAAATATTAGAATAGAATAATAATTAACTCGGGATCATCAGTTTGCTGACGCACATACATGTCAGTACTCGCAAACAGGTTAACTAAGATCACAAAAATATTCTATTCGTTACATTCAATTATATTGATAGTGAAAGAAATAAATGAATTTACTTCAAATACTTGCTCGAAAAAGTTGTGGCCGGAAGTAGTCATTGACGAAAATGTGGTACCACTAATCGAAGATGAATACAAATGACAAGTAACATCTGTTGTGGTATTGGTGGAGAAGGATTTGACAACCTGGATAATCAAGATATCGAAGAAATAATAAAAGACCGTGCTTTTAATAAGGAAGACCTAGTCGAAATGTTAGAAGACCCTACCATGATTAATGGCCCAGAAAGCAGTTGCAGTGAAGCTCCTACATGTTTCATATTAAAAACAATAAATTAAGTTTTGGGGTTAGCTGATAAATTAGAATATTATTTCATAGAAAATGATCCAATAATGGAAAGAAATCTGTAGTTAAAAGAGGAAATTGCAAAAGTGCTTGGCTCTTTATCATGAAATACATAAAGATTCACACGCTAAAAGCAGAAAATGAGTTATTACGCAGTCCTCCGATAATGGAAACATAAACACATCTTGAAAGAGTCTAATAAACAAAAGTGTAAGCGATAGTCATAATGAGTGATCTATATTGCCTACAAATAAATATGTAAACATACATTTTTTATTGGAAAAAATAAAGGATATAATTAAACTTGATTTTAGACAATTTTAATATTTAACATTCATTTTTACTGTCAAATATTAGTACAAACATTTTTTTTGTAATGTACTGAATATCCTCTTCATTTTGGTTGGTTTTAGTAGGGTTTTCGAGATTTTCGCTCCGCATTATAGAAGGGTTGACTGTTTTGAGATATATGATTGACACAATGATAACTGTAATCTTCATGACTGTGTGAAAAATTACATATTCTTAATTACCCAGTAAAAGAGGCAAAGACAGCAAATTTCCGTTAAAATCAATTTCTATCGAATAATATTCCAGAAGCATAGGTGCTTTGCTTATTAGAATGTCCTTCACTTGCACCGCCAAGTCACTTTTCTTCCCTACAATATTAAAAAGTTTCAATTAATAAAAAAGAACACATTTTGTGATCTGATCCAATAATTCAACATACTTGTACAACTATTGCTGGTTTTATTCATGAGTGTAATAATATTCATAAAAGACTCAATTCAACTTTCAATTTTACAATTGAGCACTAAAACATTATAAACCACCACATTCATAAACTAAGATATCCATACCATCTTCGGGGCACCATCCAGAGGCAGGTAATTCCAAAGCAAGCAAAACTAATTCTTCAATAGGTAGAGGAGAACCAAATTTTATAAATCCAAAGTTTTGAAAATCATACAGTAAAATCTCATAAAATAGCTCTTCCCTATAAAAAAGGAACGGACATTAAAATCTTCAACACAATACATTATTTGAAGCACGATAAAATAAAAACAAATAAATCTTACATTAATTTCATTGAATTGCATAAATACATTTTTGTAGAATGCTGAATCAGGGCTTTTGACTCATCTATCACTCCGATAAAAACCAAATTAGCTAGAATTTCTCGGAGGTTGGTGTTGCATTTATTCTCCACTTCCAATCTCAATGTCATGACGCTTGTCAGTTTTGTTTCGTTCCTTTGGACGGCAAACTGTCTGGTCTTGAAGGAGTCCTTAGGATTTACATAGGTAACATGTGCCGGTGTACTTGTCATGACCATCCCACTATTGTAAGGTTTCGGAGATTTCACTTTTAACACAGTCTCAACTTCATTTGAACTACTTAAATCTGGTGACTTCTCTTTTTCATCACTTCTAGTATTGATTTCTAAAATGGAATCTAGTTGTCGTTCTTTACAGACATCCATAGGTAATATTTCATTTTTTGAATTGGTGGCTATACCGAAAAACTTTTCGATTTTCTGATCTGTTGAATCAGTACGAACCATATACTTTGCATTGATTTCTTTCATACAATTCTTATTAACTGGCTTATCATCTTCCACATCAGGAATGGTAGCTCCAGGTAATCTCGTCTGGAATAAATATTTATATTTTTGGTCTTTCAGTAAGAGTAAGTATTAACATCTTTATTTTAATCTAAATCATTCAATAGATGAATTCCATAGACAGGTCCTTGGGTGAATAATGTGCCAGATTATAGGTTTGAAAGAATAATTTGACCTCATACATCCATCTCTATTCAAAGCAGAAAGAGACAATGAGAAAATCTTCCATATCTAATAAGCAATATAAAAAAAGTTATTTTAAGCAAAACTATCATATACATAATTTAACATATTATATATCTTCAACTAAAACTAACCTGAGTATACATTACACGCGAATTGTTACAAGATAGCAATTTCGCCTCCACTATTAGCTTGATTTTCTCAATTATTTGCTCTTCATACAAAAAATGCACCTCGTGTTTTGTTGGATGAACATTTACATCCACATTTTGGGGATCTATTAAAATAATGAAAATTAATTACCATATTTTTTAAATTCGTAATAATATTTATTCCAATTCATAAATAAATTTGTAAAAAATAATTTTTATAGCACTAGATTATGTGGTATATTTTGAAAAATAGAAAAACATATAAAAAAAATAAATATGTTAGTAATTTAAAATAAATGATTGAAAAAAATCATTTCATTTATTCACATTTTCGGAAGTTATCCATAGTACAGAGTACAATAAAAAAATTCCAATTATCATTATTTTACTAATTTTTTTGAATAATAATATTAAATATTTTTTTAGGATCATACCTAACTCTAGGCTGAGATACATGAATGAATGTCCATTTTTAGGTAAGTAGGTGCTATAAACAACATCCACCGCTTTTTTGATAGCTGAAAAGTCAATATAAATGGATGAGGATAAATTAACAGTGCTTCAGACTTTTAGCCTAACTTAGGAATATAAAAACAGAGCTAGTATATATTTATAACACAAATTTATATTACGCGTAGTGATATTCATAAAAGGATAAAAATGAATATTTAACCACCTGTTGATTGAACAAGTCGGTGATTGATAAACAGCAACAGAGTTCCTTTCTTTGTAGAATAGTTGACATTTGTAATATAGCCATGTAGGTTTATTTTTAATCCATCATCTTGCAAAGAGATTTCCATTAACTCACGTGCAATATCATTTCCATAAGCCTGAAAACATTAATACCACAATGTTATGTGATATAAAATATATTTTACATTTCATTACAGTCAAAAATATTTCCTAGGTAATCAAAATACTGAAGAACCTTAAGTTAAGCAAGGTAGTAAGATTTAATAGTTTTTTTTATTATAGATAGACTAACTGTTTAAGTCTAAGGTGTAGATTTATTACAATAAAAGATTTTTTCATGATGATTAATTCATCAGCTGGTTGTTCAAATCCCTGGTGAACTGAGTCAACTGTATGTAAGGAAAAAATCACCATACATGAAATGTCTTCAGTATATTCTGTAATAGAAATATTTTAACATTTAATACATACAATCCGAATATTGTCCACAATATTTGACTTAGTAGGAGTCCGTAGGTCTGTGTTTTCACCAAACTTCTTCAAAATAAAGCCAACAGAAGCATTATGGACAGCATAACTCCCAACAACCTCGAATATCATCTGGTATTCTTCATTAGGGCTCCTTAAGGCTTTCTTTCGTGTTATTATATTATAAAACAAGTCTTCTACTGTAATCTGTGTTCCTTGATTGCCCGCACATGGCTTTATTACTCCTTTTAAAACCCCATCTTCGTAAGACGCTCTGAAATTATAAAAAATCAATGTAAAATTTGCATTTGTATGTTGTAGCATCATCGATATTGTCTCACTGTTACTGCTACTGCTCCCCATGAACTTTTCACTTTTGAAATACCATATTTTATATCTATGTCTTTTCTACAAGATATTAATTTGTGGTACCAAATAAATAATTAAATAATTGAATAATATGATAGATGGAAGTCATATTGACTTTTACTTACTTGAAAGCGCATTTTTCAGAGAATGTTTTAGTTTGAATTGTAAGATGAGCAACATGACTGATACTTGCTAGTGCTTCACCTCTGAAACCGTATGTTTGAATGCTACTCAGGTCTTCAAATTTCTGGAGTTTTGATGTAGTGAAACGTTCACACACTATTTCTAAATTATCCCTTCTGATACCTGTACCATTGTCCTGAATCTGAAAAAAATTACAGTTGAATTCAGTTATTTCAACGACACTTGTACCAAGATCACATCAGAAACAACCACAGAACTAATTGAGATTTGCCTCATGTTTTTTTTTTCAACCTTAATGTATTTGGCAAACTTTATTTAAGAATATCCTACGTTTTTTAAAATGATAATATTATTCATAACTAAATTTATTATCAATTAGAAATAAGCTCTTATATTATAAACTTGTCAACTAATAGTGCTATTGAGTGCAAAGTGTCTTTTAATTCATGAAATAATTGAAAATATTTGCATATTACAATGTGGCATGAAAATGTTAAAACAAGTGAATGTCAATATTGTAAAATAATATTAATCTCTACATTACACAACAATTTCAAAGAAGCAAGCAATAGAAGATGGCATATAATGAGTAAGAGTTATATCGATGAAATTGCTTTGATTCCCTGGTCTTTATCGCATCTTAGTTAAAATCTATTATGTTATAAAACATTAAAATGTCAAATATGAATACAGAACCAGAAATATATATTTTAACAGGACCAAGTTTCACATTACACACATTCTATTAAAGATCAGGGGTGGGTTTTTTCATAGTACATTTCATTTTAATACATGTTGATATTATATTAACATATTAAAAATATTCTAACTTTTAAGAAAATGTCTTCAGAATTATTTCGATAGTTAATGAAACATCTATATTTTAACAAAGAATGCCAATTATCACCGCATACAGTAGGGCGCAGAAATGTATCTGTACTCACTCTTTAAGACACAAATAGCAATGGACGAACGTCCATACTATGTGGATATATAATTTTCAAAAACTTAACTTTTAACACAACCTACTTTACATTTACAAATAAAGAACATTTATCTGGTAGATTTATAATTTACAACATGAAACTGTACTGAAAGTGAATTTCATGTTCTAAATGTGAGAACTTAGGGGAAATAAAAGGAAAAGCTGATTTTTCTGTATCCAAGTAAAATGTTATTCTAGAAACAATTATTCAGGCATTATGTTACCTCCAACTAAACTGGATCATTTTTGAATAACGATAACAATTTGACACCATCATCTGCAAAACTTTCACGTGAAGAGGAAGAATAGTTTTTGAGGTACATTATAGGTACCTACCTGTAAATACTTCAATCCTCCTGACTTGACTATTATCTGTATATTTGTAGATTTTGCATCCAAGCTGTAAAAATATTTATTACTTAATTGTGTTGAATAGATAAAAGCGAAATCATGGCCTTGATACAACATGTTGGCAGGTAGGTTACTGGTTTCATTTTGTGAAATGTATCGGGAGTATTATAGAATCATGCATGTATAATCAAGCAGATTAGCCAACCTATTTTCTATGAGTTCCTTTAATGCGTTTGCAGGCCGCTGAATAACTTCCCCAGCTGCGATTCTGTTTACCACCACTTCTTCTAGTTTTCGAATAACTCCTGACTCCTCCATTTTACATTAGAAGATAATATTTGATTAAAATAAGTTAAACGTAAAATGATTTTCACATAACCTGTAAATGTCATCAACAAGATATAAACAATGCCAAGGCGGATGCACAAACGGCTGAAAATTGAAAAGCGCGCCAGAAAACCGGCACGAATACCTTGCCACAAGGCATAAGACTTTTCAAATTGACTACAATAAAAATCATTTCACTCCAGGTAGCGAATTATAAGCATTGGTATAATATCAATAAAATTCTTACTGATCATGTAATCATTACCAAGGATGAGCGAAACAATGTTGACAACTTTTCTCCGTTTAACTCTTTGCTTTTATTCAAATAACCTATTTAATAAAAATACCATAAATTTAAGACTTTTTGTATTAACTTGTTGTAATAGTAACGTTACCAAAGAGTAAAAAAATTAGAAACATAAATCTTTTATTCGATGGTCGATTAAAAGCGATACATTATTAAAAAAGTTATTAAAACATTGTGTCTATGGAATTATTGAGTCAAAAATGTCTTAAAAATAGTTAGGATTGGTGGGATTTTTCAAAATAATCGTCAAAAGTGAATCCTCGAACTATATTATGATTAAGAACTCTTGGTATATTAGCATATGGTCATGCAAATAATACATGCACTTACAACATAAAAACACAATTATAAAATATGTGAAACTATAGAACTACAACACTCTACTCTGAGATTAAAAAAAAAAATGACATACTATGCAAAAATATTTTTTGAAAAAAAGGTTTTGCTGGAGTTGTTTTGTAACATAAAGCAGTGCTCCGCAACATTTTCTCATCTACGGCACACCAAAATTCTTCCTAGAATTCCGCGGCACACCAAAA
>JAGVSQ010002288.1:0-19409 GCA_022683975.1 Rhyacophila evoluta | reverse complement strand
AACATTAAACTTACAATAGTGAGTAATAATGGTTGGATAGCTGCATTTATAATACTTTTGAACAAAGCATAACGTAAATACGGACATTCAAAGTTTCTTTTTATGTGAATTACTAAAGCTATTAAGAAAAATATAACAAACGCATTTGAAAGAGCAGTTTCTTAAGCTTTAGCCTAGTATAAAGTTATGAATTTGTTAGTAAGGAGTTAAGCAATCTTTTTAAGTAAACTAATCAACATAAATTTCAAATCGTTTAATAGTACAGCATTTACATTGAAAATCAATCATAATTATATGTTAAAACGACCATTATAGATTTCAAAAATATACGGGTAAATTCATTTTATAACAATCATAGTAATACTTTAATGTTTCCAGTAATAGCCAGAAATGTCAGCCATAATCTATATTCATAATTTACCGTGAACAACTGAAGCTTTTAATGGAAGAAAAAAAAGTGATTGATTAAATACATCATTTTTAAAATAATATTTAGAACTTCATAAGAAATAAGATGAGAAGATTATTAATTTGAAAATAAATCTTCTATACAAAACTCAATAATTTTCTCTTTATTAGGTATTATTTATTTTATTATGGGATGACTTAATTTGACTCCAACCAGCAAATTATAGACCGCAATTATTCGAAATGGCTTTCAAATTACGTGACAGATGGGAAGCGATGCGACACGTGGAGAAATAGTTGTATTTCCGACAGGTAGACTATAAATTATTAATTAAATCTTCTAATTTCACAAAATTATTGTTTTATTTTAAAGAATTATTATGGTATATTTATTTTCATGCGATAAACAAAAAAAAAAATACTACTAGTTACAACACATTCAAATTATAAAAAAGATAAATTCGAGTAAAAGAATTTAAAAGATTACACTGTCGTTTTGGTAATATCTTATTTTCCTTTCTTTCTATTCAGTTCATACTCAAATAAATTACCTTATTCAGTTATGGAAATTATAACATCCTTTTAAAGAATATACTACATTGTATAGATATAATATATAGTAACACGAGAAAAATCTTTATGTTACCATGGTAACAAAATAGGACAATATTCTTTCAACGCAAACGTATCATTTTTTCGGAGAATATGAGTTGAAAATACAAGAATCAAAAACCCGTGTCCCTAATTCATAAGAATCTATCAATAGACGTGATCATATTTTAATAAGTTTAATAGTTGTGATTCTTAAGTTGAGACTTACATTACAATTGTATATCACAATCTCCAGTCTGTCAGAGAAATTAAAATGAAGGCTTAATGTCTCACCTGTGTACGATATTACTTACCTTTTGTGGTAAACGCTACAATGACACGTGTGTGTTACATTATATGATTTTTGGATACACGTGAAAGGTGGCAGGAAATTGCAGATGTTTCTCTGCTATTTGCCTGATTTGATGTCTATCAAATGTGTATTTTTTTAACAGTAGGTAAACGTAAAAACAACTGCTTTTAAGATCTAAAAAAAGTTGATACAGATGTAGCCTAGAAATAGAAACATAAATGGTTTATTTGGCTTCGAACACCGGTGCACCAAACTGAATCTTAAATACGGATGTTAAATCCATTTTAGTTTTCAGTAAACTTATTAGTACTGCAAGCATTATCTCACTTGTATTTTGGGGAATATTACATAGCATAATATTTTTATGTCCATTCCGAAAGTGGAGTAGATGAATTATGGATACCCACAGTGTAAAGATGCCAAATCCATAAATAAAATATTATGCATCTAACCAATCTTAACAGTATTTTCGCGAAAATTAATTATCAGACAATTGCTCAACACACTGAGTATTTTTTACTATTAATTATTAGGATTTGTGTGATACGAACTTGCAACCTACGGCAAGAAAGTGCTTACCACTCCTAATAAATTGAAAAATTTAAATCTAATCCATGTATTATAAATAGTAGTACGTTCGTAGATACGTACATCTTGGCAGTGTAAACAAACTACTATATTTCACCTTAATCAGCATCCATTGTTCATTGGTTGGTTAGCCCAGGCGTGGCGTATTAGAAGCAGTTGTCGATCGTATCCCGTTGCAATTTTGAATGGCGCTCATTATATCGATGTATTGTTTGCAACACAGAATCTGCAGCCTGCATTTTATTGCATTACTGCACGGTGCACACCTTTTGACATTGAAGCGTGACGGTCATCTGTCGATGTATTATTACAATATCTATGCAAACATGTAGAGATGTAATTAAACCGATCAGAGCAAACATATTGTTAAGCCACACAACATGTTATTTCTCTGGACCAGTAGCCAAAAAATAACATCAAATATAACCATCTAAGACAGTGAAGATGTGTTGTATTATATCAAAAATAATTGGTAATTGCGTGACAAACTGAGGCAGATTCTTGTGTCTTGCCTAGGATATTTTTCTCCATCTACCACTATCATGTATAAAAGTCTTCCAGGATCACCTCTAATCACTCTAGCTCCCTTTTTTGAATCATAGAAAACAATTCTATATTCTTATTCCGTTTGATAGGATTCAACTTACTTATCACTCATAATAAGCAAAGTGTTACATCCCTAAAACTATATATTATAATTATTTTACAAGGATTTCAATAAACATCACAATTTGTATGTGTTAAAAACCTATCACCCGAGAATTATACGGAAATCTTTGTAACTAAACTATAGTAAATAATCAAATATTCACTTTGGAGCTATTGCGGTTGCATTACGACACAGTTTGTGTGCACCCAACCCAGTATATATAGTAAAACCAATTTACATATCAATAGACTGCAGCTGAAAATTGGCATTCAAACTCTTTGATAATTTTTGGAAATGACAATTTTCACGGCAATAATAACAGTAACGACAGCTTCTTGAATTGTGGCCGCAAGACTGACAAAGATATTTCATATAAATATTATTGACTCAATACTTAATTGTATATTGTATACAATAATTTGGAATTTTGTAGGTTCGGAACTCGATCGTTACGAAATCGCTACCAACTTATTTCATAAAACTTTTGACAGTGCAATCATTCAATCAGCATTCATTTGATATTATTCTATGGAAAATAAATGAATGTTCGTAATTTAATTATTATTTTTTAAATAAAATAAACTTATCAGTATTTTAACCCGTATCCTATCTTGACGCCTTAGTAAATTGATACTCCTAATTACACAGCAGACTAATTTAGAAATTGATAATGGCTTCTTAGTGGCTATAGTGCAATATAGTGTGTCTATCGTCAGCTTGGTAAAATTAATATTCGAACCGGTTGTTAAAAAAATATCAAACCATCATTGCTTTTATACATAGTGATGTAATAGCTGATAAAACGTATTCGCAGAATTCTAACAATTGGTTGTATAAATAAATCACCATATTAATGTAGTGAATAAAGATACATTGGTGTAAACATTGATTTGGTAAATCTGTATGGTACATGAAATAAACAAACTAATTTTTCCATGTTATTTGTATAAAATATGCAAAATTTCGTAGACTAATTGGCGGGTAATTAAGTCCGAAAATGCAGGACTCGGTGCCCGTTGGGTCGAGCAATTATCCGATAACCAATTCTTGTGAAAAATCTATCAAAAATGTATTCGCAGATTATTAGTTTACGAATGAATAATATTTTTATCTAATTTGAATTTATTTTGTATGAATGATTTGAAAACATTGTATTGTTTTTACAGAATAGTTTTAAATTAAACATGGAAAAAATTAAATACTTACACAATATATCGAGCAAAGTTTTAAGTATTGCGCTTCTGATCGGTGTGTACAGTTCCTAATTCCCCTGCTTATCATGAATGTATATGTTTATTGTTGTGAGTTAATGTGCGCAAGTCTCAAATAATTATATGGGTTCAGTGACAATCGATATTTATATTCTTAATTAAAGAATCTTATGGGCAGACCGTGAAAAATATTAGTTGAAGTAAACTGGTTGCTAGGCATTATCTCAAAATCTGAATGCCATGATCAAATACAATGAGATTTGTATACATTGCCGAAATTTAAACCAGAAATTTACAATATGAAAGTGTTGTTGATGTGTTTTAAAACCTCAATGAAAAAAATTATAAATATATATAATAATTGCGATGTTGTAGTCGAAGAAAAAGTTTAGTATCACTTACTGTTGTATTATACATAACAAAACATTGTGCATACGAGTATAATAGGTTAATACGTGTTGACCCCCCGCTCTGTCATCGATATCCCGAAATCCACTTTCAATAGAAATACAAAATGAGGCCCCTTCAAAAACCTTTATTTTGACACCAGATGACAAAAGAATGCACATAACACTGACTGAAGTCTTTTGTCTGTTTCTGCCACATGATATTTTATGTTTGTTCTACGAAGTAGATACACTTAAAAATACATAAAATGCTTATAACCATGGTGGTAAAATAAATAATGTTCCCTATCTTTCAATGACAATACGTTCAGTGTGTTACAAGAATAACGAATTTATTCTTTTGCGAATATTGCTTGAAGTAAATTTTATCACGATCGTGTTTTTATTTTTCAATAAAAAGCTTCATAAAAATACGGTTTCACCTGTTTTACAGCTGCATTTCCTAGTAACAAATTGCCTTTTTGCCTGTTGTGGTCGTGTGGATAAGTGCACGTGTACGTGGTCGTTTGAATTGCTTTACTGCATTAAAAATCAAAATGCTTTAACAGTATTTTTAAATACAAGACATGGATTTTTGAGTTATTGTCTTTCTAATTGGCTCGTGAAAATGAATACTTATGTCAAGATAAACCGTCATATTCTGGGTATACATAAACTCGACGTATCTTGAAGCAAAAATGGTAATTATGTATACCCATACATTCTCTAATTAATATACTGTGGAAATCACTTAACATGAAAATGTTCAACGTACAAAATTGGCTATGACATAAATGACTACGGTCCCAACAAAATTTATGTAATTTCATACATTTTTTTAAAAAACATGAAAAGATTTCACGTCTTGAACAAACAAAATGCATCTATTGTCACCAGTTGCGACTGTGAAATGTTGAATAAAATATTTCTAAATAAATTCGAAAAACAATTCAATTTTGTCAAA
The DNA here is from genome assembly GCA_022683975.1 of Rhyacophila evoluta. Taxonomy (NCBI): domain Eukaryota; kingdom Metazoa; phylum Arthropoda; class Insecta; order Trichoptera; family Rhyacophilidae; genus Rhyacophila; species Rhyacophila evoluta. The sequence goes on along the minus strand of JAGVSQ010002288.1, from coordinate 14,299 downwards.
TAGTAATTATAAATCAGGGGGTGTTTTTTTCTTATTGTGCATTTATGGACGTAAAAGAATTTTACAACTTTTGTGAAAAATGATATTATTTTATTTTAAAAGGCTTTACGATACAAAAAAATTAACAACCGATATACCGGGACATTGACCGAAGAGAATGCTACCCCGATAAAAGTTCTCGAAAGAAGCTTCAGTTCAAGTTAAGTTAATGAATAAATCCATTGAATAGCTTGCGGAGAATATTTCAAATATTTCGTTTCTTCGTCGGCTTCCGAGCGACATTTTAAGTAAAATAAATACGCATTTTTGTAATGACCGAGGAAACTTCGAGAATTGTTTACTGATGGATGTAATATATTATAAATTTACGATGAACTTTTGTTTAATGAAACGGTGTTCGTTTAATGGAAGCACGCTACAAAGAAAAACTGAGGCTTTAAATAGTATTTGATTAACCCCAATTGACGATGATGATTATTATAATAATATATAATAGTAATTAAACGAACATCGTTTAGGAAGAATGATGAAAATGACACCCAAAAACGAGAATTCTTATACAAATAACATCTAGAGGTTCAATAATGAAGCACAGAGAATTTTTTCCGCCCCTTGGTTGGTATTTGGTAAGAAATGATCGCTACTCGCCTGAAAAATTAGAATTAGTTGTTATTTGCATACTAGCTGATTTTACTATATTACTCGACAAGATTTGACTGTTGACTCAGGTTTTGGTAATACGTCTGCTCAAATCAAATACTTTTTTATTAAGCTTAAGCCCGGACACTTAAAAGCCATTTAAGTGTCCAGGCACATGTACAGCGAAACGCAAATAAATAATAAAAAAACAACCGTTTTAATTTGCAACGGTATCGACCATTCTTATGGGATTTTTTATGACAACGTAAGAATCTAATGATGGTGTCTACTATACTAGGCTGCTAGCCCAAGTGTGAACCAGCCATTATATTAGACTGATATCAAAAAACATAAGTAATAAGTCTCGCAACAGCGGTATGTCATTAATCATGCGCTAGTTGAGAACATTTTCATATTAAATATGAGTGAGAATTGTATAAGACACAATCTCTAATGTGTTTGCAGCTCGATTGTAGACATTTTAAGAAATACGTAAGCGTAGAAAATAGTCGAATATTGAATACAACATCGCCTGTCACTTAGTATTGTTACTGATATAATTTATACGATATAATAATACTGAACACTCATTATTTGAAATTATTCAATATTCTAGATATCTTCAAGGCATGTCGCTCTCGTCGTGTATATTTTTTCTAAGAAAGGCACAGTGAAAATTGTGACACGCAATGCGTCGATTTTAACTCATTGACACCTCGAGATGGTGTTAAGATTCGACACACGTCCGACATCAATACAAAACTTTATCATCGATAATAAATCACCTTGTTATTTACTGATTCAAATAAAATCATTCACTATACGAAACGAACAATAAATTGTCTATACATGTTGATATAAAAAAGGTTCCAGTACAAATTAATTGATGACATTGATAGTTTGGATTTTTTTCTTTCTCCTACCATATCCGCTTTCTATGTAAGAAATTTATGGTCACTTCATGTCCCTTCCAGAATTCTCCGTCACCCGCCAGTCGTTTTCCCAGCATCATTCCAGAATCCTTTAATTTCGCTGAGTACATCTTGTAGATAGTACCTAATGATTTTCTAGGATGCCGGAATTTCGCAATTTCACAAGCAGGATTCAAGCTCTCCGGAGTTATCCGTAGAATGTATCCCAACCAGTCCTAGCATCGCTGAATGACTTTTTACTTGAAACGGGAGTTTTAACTTGCCTTGTCCGTTCCCTTATCTCCGAGCTCCTGAAGTCAAACCACCTCTTCCCCAGTATTTGAAACAGGCATTATTATTTGTATGTCACTACATTTTTATTGTACACGGACGTAAGATTATTGATTATGCTTATTTAAAACATTGATATGATTTTTTTTAACGGACGATGTTTGCAGTGTGGCTCAAATCATCTACACTCAGTTTTATAGAAGGCGTATGATTATGAAACGGTGATAATGATTTAAGGATGATAAAGTTTCATAACGGGTATTATTAAAACACTGTTACAATGAGTGATAAAATAATGAAACAATTAATCTTATCTATAAGATCTGCGAAGGAGTGTGTCCCCATTTTAAATATGAACGATTAACTGCGAATTGTCACGCGAGATACTAACTATCTTGAACTATCTTGCGTAAAGTGGCAAATACCTACGCGATATATTGTTGACTATATTCCTAAAGATCACATATTACTATATTATACATCTCCCTACACTAAAAAGAAATAATTAATGAACTTAATATCAGGAATCTTTTTATTCTTATTTATAAAAAGATATAGGAACATTATTTATCCATTATGATGAGAATTGAAACATTAATTCACTGAAATTTTACGATATTATGAATACTTGTGTCTTTTACGTATTGTTACACGACACGAGGGTTAACGTTATTAAATTATAGTCCACTTTCAATAAGTTAGTATTCGAGCGCACAAATGAAATGAACGCTCATTAAGAAGCATCTGTAAATTAATTTCAATTCTTTGGCAAAGAAACTTTTTTAACTTAATTTATAATAATAATAATAACGGTTATGGTGGCTTTAAACAAAGTTCTTTCTTAACGAATAGCGATACTTATCCACTGACAATTCACAATTCGAAAGTCATACTATCAGTTAGGCCACGGGCACGATAGCAGAGCGACGTCGTCAAAGCGACCGTATCAGAAATGCACAATAGCTATAAATAGGTGAGTGAGCAAATGAGCAAGTCGGCACCGCGATATCACATTGTCGTCACAACAAAATTGCTCACTCACTTATTCATAGGTATTTTGCATCTCTGTTTCCGTCGCTTTGTTGCTGCCGCCCTGTCACCGCCTCATCTATCGTGCCCACGGCCTTATTCGTTATTAAAATGCTGTGCAGCTAAAAAAACGTTTGTCTAATTCAATATGATGAAAACATGGTTTGCAATTTATTCCTAAACGGTATTTCTCCATCAATCATTATTATCATTAATTTAATTCAAGACCAAACCTATGATCGTATCAACCACACAATTCAATACCTAGTAAACATATTATTTAAGGACTGCTTCTATATGTGTGAAATCAGAAAGTGTTCTATGGTGATTTTACTGTATTATACGACCCTAATCGGGTAACTGGACAATGACCCCTGGATGAAAACCATTATAAACTAACCCGCCAAGTGACCCTTCAATTTGAAATACTAATTTTGAATTAACTGTGATAAAAATTGATTAACAAGCAAATAAAATATATATTAGATTAGATCTACATCGGGCCTTAGTACAATGTTGAATAATAATATACAAAAAAAATTATTGAGAGATTTCGATATATTAAAATTAGTAAAAATCCAAAAATGCATGACTGGATGCCCATTGGGTTGAACAATTATCTGACAAAAAATTCTCGTGAAAAATAATCTGTCAAGACGTGCTCACATTGCGAAGATCCATATTTCACTTTGGTAGCGAAAATGGTATAAAAAAATCATGAAATACATTTATATTTAAAAAAAAATTAATTGTCTTAAATCAGGATGGGCCAACCTGCGGCCCGTGACTTCCTTTTGTGGGACCCGTGATCATAATCTCTAAAACTGTACTTACGATTTGAAATTTAAGTTTAAATATGAATAAACAAAGCTATTTGTCTTTAGTGCCATACAAATGCATTTTATTGTTGGTTCAATACATGTTTTCTCTTCATATCTAAGATACTTGTATTATCGTTTTTTTTTCAGATTTATACTAATTGAACACGTTATGTATGCATCTGCATTCAAAATTAAAATCACTTAAAAAAAACTGACGCAATTTCGCAGTTATTCTTATTTATTTGCGGGCCTTGGAGACTTTCAAGGCGTCAATGCAGCTAGTGGGGTAATTTGAGTTGGCCAGACCTTTCCTAAATCCTTCTTATGTAGGTTCTTATAATATGATGGTATATGTGTATCCATATTTAGAGAACATTCTCTACTTATGATTGTATACGTGTAAAAAATAGCCATTCACAGTAAAATTCATATAAGCAGTAAAACAATTGGTGTGACAAAATTGTGACAGTGTCACATACTGTGTATAAATTCAATTCATAATTAGAAAAATGTCATTTATTACTTGACGCTGACGGGTAACAGTGAAAAAATGTAAATGAAACGTTCATGTGGTGCAGTGAATTTAGTTACAGGAAATGAATGCAATTATTCCCATGGACATTAAAATAGTTTTTTCAAATCTTGTACCCACGAGAATGTGTGTGAATCTGACATAAAATTAATGTCCCTACTTACATGGTTTCCTGGTTTGTTTTTCTTAACTATTTGTAATTGATAATGTATTACAGAAACGTAAATGTGTTATGTGTAACTATTTTATATGAATACAAAGCGAAGTTCATTCAAAAGTACACCAAAGGAAATGGCTTGTATAATTAATATTAACATAAATAAACAAAGACATACAACATACGTAATTAGTTAGTATATTTCATTTTATTTAGTGGGATTTATTGCTAGACATTCGTCCATCCTTTGTGGTTCTTTTCATTGTAAATTTTTCTAGAAAAATTACCACTGGACAAAATTCTATTGGAAAATAACAGCACGTTTAAACACCATTAAACATTATAAACTCAATTACTTCAGATCATCTAGCATGAGCTAACCTAACCTAACTTAACTTATGCTAATATACTCTAACATAATCGAACCCAACATATCCTTACATATGGTTTTTGTCCAGAGATATTAACGAAGATTAGTATATGTGGAGTTTTAATTGTTTGTGTGCACAGGTACAAATAATCATCGACTAACGTACTCGATATTTTCTTGAAAGCCGAAAAAAATGTGGATAAATTGAAGACAATGGTAAAGTAACTTTATTGATTCTTAGCGTCTATCAATGGCTGGACATCTGGTTCATTCGATCCCGAAGAAGAAAAAAGATATCTTGAATGATTTTATATTTCCTCTCACGTCGCATCATCGCAATGTGCATTGCATTCATTTAATTGCATCGCTATGCAGTCGATTCTGACTTCGTGCAATGGGGTGCACTCTGTTTCTTGGGGGCATACTACCATGTTGATAATGTGAGACTTAAAAAAAATGTTTTTCATTGTGATGCTACAACGATGAAATACTCTTTATTATACACGTATCATAAAATGTTTTCAGTGTTGGTCGACTACTGGAAGAAAAAAATTAGCCTACAAATATTCTTTCTTTCACTTCGTAGATATTACTAACCTTATCTATAGATATAGCTACGTGAAATGAGATCGAAAAACCAATTTCGAGTTGGGAAAATATAATGGAATTAGTCCCAGATAAATGTATGTATTTCAAAAAATCTTGGTTTGACTTTTCATGACCTTGAAAAACGCGTAGAGGTAGTCGTCTCTTTCTACATACTTCTATATTATCTCTCTCTGTCTCTTTGTCATGCATATCTACAATAGTAATAGTAAATTACCTGAAAACTAAGATGAACAGGGGATCAATTTTATTATATGCGTTCAATTAGTTCTTTATTATTCATGCTTGCATTGGCGTATAATTAGTAGAACGTATAATAATAACAGTAAGTAAAGAGCATTAAATAAAACGTCTAAGTCTTTTTCTTCCACCATATCCGCTTTCTAAATAGGTAAAAACTAAGTTAAATCAGATCGTAACTATTAAAGTTGTCCGAAAGATGGAGATAAAACAATTCACAAGCTTTAAAGACTCATGTGAGTAATAATGAAATTTTAAAGTCGTCAATCAAAGAAATTTTTATTTTTCAACGAAAAGTAAGTATCTAAAATTTAAAACGAATTTCAATGCTAGACATTTACTATCTTTAACCTGTCAATAGTGAACAATTGGTACATCGAAATACCAGATCAAAACAAACTATAGTATGTAAATAAGGAACAAAAATATAATATGTTTGTCATATTTATTTTTAATGATATGCTAACAAGCCAAAAAATCTTATACGAATCTAACGCATTAATTCTAATCAGTAACAATACATTTGTTGTATCTTCATAATATATTGTGACACTATTTCTGCCTCCTTCCATGTTGAGTTTACAGCGATTAAATGACTGCTATGTCATCGCTGCAGGCTGAAGAAACGTCAATAACGTATATAATAATAGTATACCCTATAGGCCGTTGAAAAAAGTACACCACTGTTTCTTTTCCAGCAAAAAGTTGCAACGCAGACGGTGTGTGGCAGTTCGTTGTCTAACTCGCGGGTCTTCAGGCAAGGCACAATGGGATTCACTGTTTGGTCAAGTGGATGACATTTCGCCTCTCACTCCGATGGTTTTGAGTTCCTGACACGCATTCACTGAAGAATTCGTTTCGTCTCTAATGCATTCCTATCTGTATATTGCATATTTGAAAGCTTCTGTAATGCTACAATAGTACTAGAAAATCCTCGACTCACTGCTTCCGTTAATATTCTGAAATACTATTATGTTCCGTTATTAATGTAACATATTTAAAATTATCTTCTTTTACCATATTTCATCATGTGGAGTCATCATCGCATCCTTATACGAATCATACCTCCAGGATTTACTATTATCCTTCAATCGTTTTGCCTCTTATCAGATCATTTCAACAGTCCATGATTTCATCGAATATTGTACGAATATTATTCAAAAGTTTTCGAGGATACGGAAATACCATATATCAGCACAAGAACTTCCTTTTCTCTTAGGGTAAGACACTTCCAATACATTCACAGAACTTATTATACACAGCTATAGCGTCGCTGTATTAGTTTTGTTGTCGCAAGGAGCTACTTGGCCTATTTTCTAATGTCCGACTTCATGACGACTTCAGGAATTCGATACAAATATCTGTTTATATATTCGTTTTTTTCACATTCCATAGAAGCACTGATATAACATAATACATGCGTCAAACAAAAGGCATTTGATCTGCAGTGTATCTCAGACATCCCGCCGCTGAATATGGCTCCAATTATCTTCCGTGATATAAATCCAAAGTTTTCTGAAACTATAGTCTCCCCGATGATCTATTTTTAATTCATCTACAAATGTATGTCAATTATGCGTATAATTACTTACTTAACTGACTCCATAATCCATTTTGATTCATAATCAACTACACAATATCATCCAGGGTATTTGTATCCATAGCCTTTTCTTACGTACAACCTAAGTGCCAGCAGCTGTTCCTTCATACACCTTATATTATATAATGTTAGTAATGTTATTATAAATATTTAAATTCATAGTAAAGTGTTAACCGGCATTTTATACAGTATTTACCATATTCATATTACGTGACTTTGCTTGCGATAGATTCAAATCATTCATTCCGTTATTATAAAAATATTTAAATACTCAGTTGCAAACACATTTTTGAGTCTCTTGATCATCGGCGATGATGTTAAAATTTGAAAGTAAAACAGTCAGCATATAAATGACAGCCAAAATGACAAGTGAAAATTTCACCTTGTTACTATTCTTCGTTTGAGAGTTCTTGTGACACACATGTTTTTACTGTTTTATAATAATATTATCGATATTATATAATAGATTGTCGAACGCTTAGTGTAAAATAAAATGTTGGTATAACAACATAGATATACTGGAAAGGTCGTTGACATGCTGTGCAGTTTGTGGAGAAATAATAAAAGGATAATATAATTATCTCTGTAGTTTAGATTTGAACAGAAAGTAAGGGGTACGTATGCATTGCAATATATGGTGCATTAATAGCAGTGCATTCATTGTGCACACAATAAAGACAGCGACGTACTAGTATTTATTATACATAAAAAATATTCAGTTAAAATGTATAAATTATACCGAAAGTAGAAAAATATGAATCTCTGATAATACAAATAAATATGAATATAATTATATTAAAACGATACAACAAAAAGTATTAACATAAACTACTGTACATGCTAAATAAAAGCACAGTATCTACATAGAAAATCGCATCCCAGACACTCTTGTTTTTATTTAGTACGATAGTATACGTATCAATAATCAAATGTTGATGTGAAAAGTACATTAAAAACATACTCGTGTAGTATTAAAAAATAGATGGACACAGCATCCATGCGTTGTAAATATTCTTCCTTTCTGAAAAAAGTGATTTTTGTGACAAAGTAATTACAAAAGTAGGCTTTCAATTACTGAAAATGTGATGAAAGTCTCAGCTCGCGTATATCATTTTCATTCATAGATTTATTCTATGAGAAAATTCACCTGTATACACAGTGCACAATCCATAGATAAATAGCACTTACTCTTATTATTATAGTCAGTTTCTGCTACTGTGAGCAGAAATAAAGATTTCATTTCCATCATAATTACAATTACATTACAACATACATAATTGTCAATAGTAAGAATAAAAGTCGCGAACACGTGGTTATCTTTTTCTATGCAAACGGCAAGATGTTTTACATTTATTAAATAAGAAATTATTATATGATTAGCGATTTAATGGATTATTAGAAAGCGATGCCCGAAATTGTAACCGCCATTCTAATTGCAGGACCTAAAACCTCTCAATGAGAAGGTACAGACCGCATCACCTCATTCGTAATCTTGCACCACATACCAAATATTGGTTAAATAGAGAAATATAGTATAATGAGATTTTTTAAATCCATAAACAATGTCAGAAAACGTATTGCACGCGTCGTATGTCAATTCTGTATGACGTCGTCTGCTACGATGTCAGCGGCGAAAGAGTTTAGTAAAAATTCAAGGAATTCGGGCACGGCATTACATGTCAGACCATTAGTGTTCGAATGTTGAAAGTTTCGACTGTAATTTAGTTTCAATATGTATGTGGCCCAGCCTCAGATAAATAAATAAACACCCCAAATGGACGCCATTGGAACAACGTTACCGATTGTGTGGGCTTAAATTGCACTCCCTAATGACAGAACTGTGGGTGTTGTTAAATCAACGCTGAAGAATAAAATATTATATGCCTACACAGTATTGTAAACACTTAAGCCTTAAGTAATATTTGCTTCCTGAAAGTGTGCAACATATATTAAATACCTATCAACCGAAGATTTCTAATAGTCCCATGTTTGGATAGGATAATGACTTATGAGTAAAGAATAGAACACCTTCATAATATTCTGTAAATAACGCTCATAAATGTCCTGTAAGAATCTAGTAAACGTTTAGTATTTCACAGGGTTTTATTTACTCAACATTTTTTTAAATTATTTCTTAATCTTTTCACTCAAGACTCTTAGACATTGCGCGAAGCCTCGAATAATTCATGCTAATGGCCAATGTTTCTTTATTTTTCGATGTCATGCTGACATCGAATAGCCGAACTGCGTGCAAGAACGTAACTAAATGCATTATTATTTTGAAAGGTGTTTAGTAGACTTGTATAACGCCAAAATAATGAGTATTGGAAGAAAATATATACAATAAATTGTGGATTTTCTGCTCATAAATACATAGCAGTGACAATACTTGACAACTTTGGAGGTAATGGGAGGCTCTATAGGTTTTTACCTTCATATTCCAAAGTATTGCTGCTGTACTTCCATTGATTTCGAATACACTTATATTCATAATCCTTTTTCCTAATCTTATTTTTTTTTAAATTATCTATAACACAATTACGACGTATATTATATTATATTCGACATTGTTAGTCAAAGACTATGAGCTGAACAGGCAGCATCAATCATTCTACAAGGGCTTGAAGCTTCATGTATTCCCATTGAAATGTGATTATAATATAACCTTCACATACAATTTTACGGTATCTCATGAAAAAAAAACAAACATGCCTTAAATGAGGCACCATAGCTTCCACAAAAAATGCCATACTTGTCCATAAGTAAATACCGACCCCATTTTCCCATCATTTAAAATGTATAACAAAATGAGTTACGTAATTTTATGAGTTATGACAGTATACTATTTATTTTTGAAACATATTTCTATGTTGCGACCATCAAAGACAATAATTTGATGTATCCACAATATGTATATTCAATAAATCGAGATGAATATAAACAAACCACTTTAATTTGTAAACGTGTAATCTACTATAATTAACTAATTCACATTCTCAGCGGCAGTAAAAAATTAAATGAGGCCAACGGTATATTTATATGATGGCGACATAACATGTACGACAAATGGAAATTTAAAAAGGGCGGTTCCAAAATATTTCTTATAACCCATTGTACCATGACGTTAATTTAACTTTATTAATTTGCATTTTTTTCACTCCGATCGTACTGATTACTGATTGTTTAATTTTGTTGTATTTAGTATAGATATGAAAGTTTCAATGGCTTTAATTTTTAAATGTGTTGACTGTCTTGTTGATTTCAACCCTTGATTGTCAATACGTGCTGCCTACTTTAAGGCAGAGATAAACATAGCTGAAGTCTATCCAAACACATTATTGTAACTCACTACACGTTTTCAATGTTTGTGGGAAATATAACATTAAAAATCCCATGAATATATTCCATAGATTAGAATATAATACTAGATGATTGAAAAAGTGTAAAACCTTAGTAATGCAGACACGTGTGAACGATACTCAAATTAATTATAATGGTAAAATTCTTAAGTTTAAATGTCTTCTTATTTTTTCATTCCATATCCGTTCCTAACGTGGAGCTTATTTCAGCATCCACTTGGCGCCTCCAGGATTCTGTGTCACTCGCTATTCGATCTGTACCCTCTCTGGCCATATCAGCATTCTCTAACTCCACCGAATGCCCGTAGTATCTGACGGTCTTCCACAACGTTGGATTCTAACTATAATCGAACAAATTCAAGACTGAACAATTCAAATTTAGCCACCATTGTGATATTCCGGATTTAATTAATACACGTTGCATTAAAAATATAGCTACCTACCGGCAGAATAATTCAGAATATAAGAAAAATTATGATCTAAAATCTTATACATATTCTATGACATTAAAAAAACTAGAACCCACTTAAAACCAGCGTTTTTCGAGCTCTTTTACTTGAAATAATATCGACCCGTTTCAGGCAAAAGGCATTGAACTTCAAACGACAATTATGCTCCGAATGAGTCTTGATTTCGTAGATCCTTTTTTTCCAAAATTTAAAGTTGAGTTATGATAATACTTCGGCATTTTTGCGACATGATTTCTTTTGACATGGCATGTATTTATTTGTGTATATTGTGATTCTAAAAAAAACCACTTTTCAAAAAACTTAGGGTTAATATGTTTTGTCTAATACGGTCGATATGCACGTCGCATGGAAGACCTATATAAAAATAAAATAATATTTATTATTATAAATTAACTTACTACCGGCGATGATGTTTCCAAAAAACAAATCAAAAAATGTTAAAATTTATAATATTTTTCGTACTATTTTTAAACATACCATATTTCTTATGTATCGCATATTTCAAAAAAATCTAGAGGCTAGACGAGTCTTTTTAGCATTTCTATATATTCTCACGAATAACAACATGACGTTGTTTATCATTCAAATGGCTAATTATATTTATGACTCAAAAATATATTTATAAATTATTCTTCTTCTTTTTTACCATGCTTGCTCCCAAAGTAGAGCATATGGATCGACACAGTATGAAGAGATCCACTCCGAAAGTGGAGTATATGGATCTCCGTAATGAAAAGACGTCTTGACAGATTATTTTTCACGAGAATTGTTTGTCAGACAATAGGCATCCAACGGGCATCCAATCATGCATTAAAAAAAAATCCGATAGATGTAGGAATCGACCTACCCTTTTCATTATTATTTAAGGAAAAACAAACAGGGTCGTTTACCCGGTCGAAGCATTTTTATACTTAGATTTTTTGTTCAATAATTTAAACTCACGTTTAGTAAGTAGAAAGTTTTTGCTTCTGTTTTTTATTCTGGAATTCAACCTCTGTTGACACAACATCTTGACGGCATACTAAATACCATCGTTACGTACTTACGCACAATGCGAACATTGAACAATCGGCAAAAATATTCAATTCAGTAAACCGCTTTGAGAAGTTGAACCGGCTGCGGGCTGGACAGAGTGCTCCTTCGCATCTAAAACAGAATGACAAAAAAACTTATCCGCAGTATAAATGAATCCACTTTAACAGACACCGCGCCGAGCGAATGAACCAGTAACCAATAAACATTGCCCGGACAATTAAACTGACCGGTTATACTTGCAATTACAATAAATCGTTGAAGAACTAAAAAAATGTTAGAACAATTATTCTACTATTCGGCATTCAGTCAAATGATTATATTGCGATTGAATTACTATTTTCCTATCGAAAAAAACTCGCGGACATTAATCCCTCGCCAATAACCCCTCTAGTAAATAAACCTTTAATTGAAAAAAACGCCTGCTTAAAATACACTTAAAACCTGATAAGATTTTTTTAAATAATTCTCACAACTAATAACTCACCTAATCCAAACTAACTTAATTTGATGTAACACATCTTAAACTAACCTAATGTCCGAAGGAGTATTTTTTTAAAAAAGGGGACACTTCCTAAGTAAATATCTTATTAGGCTTTTAACTTATGATTTCTCTTTTTTTACACATTTTTACGAGGATTTTTTATTAGCCAATAATTCAACCGATTGAACCACCGTTCCATCATACAAATGACTAGTCAAATTCTATTCGATAGTTAATTTCCATTGTAAAATACATGTTAATCGTAAACAATTAGAATCTTAAGTACTCTGCTGCGATGTATTTTATTAAAGTGTCTGAAATCGAATACGGCTTCATAAAATGCTATAGTTATGTTCCATATTTGTGTTTTATAACACACTAAGAACAACTAAGAGTTAAAAAAAACTTTTAAATAAAATTTTAATTATAAATTGATCCCTAGATTAATATTGCTGAAATCACCACAAAAGTTCGACTAATTTAGTTTAACAATTATATTAATGGAGTGAAATAAAAAATGGCAAATGTGTGTATCTATTTTATGATATATACACAAACGTCTTCCACTGGTAATATGTTGATTATTATAAATACATACATAATATTTTTAATTTCATCAAAATTATAATCAGTGAAGTATGTATGTGTAATCATTTAATGAATTCGTCTCCGAATCGAATGTGTTAATAAAATAATGAAAACAAAGGGAAAAAATGAAATAAAATAAACGGGTCTTTTGTTTGAGCGGGAAAATCAGACAAAGAGATGCGCATGCGCCATCAAGTACTTCAAACACACGCTAAAGACGATTCCCTTATTAGGAATTTCTTCTTTATCTTCTTCAAAAACACATTACCTTACATTTATATCAACGCAAGATACTATATCATCTATTATATAATAATGACAGCACACGTACTTCTACAGGACTGTAAATGTTTGCAATTTTTAGACGACTTGATATTTTAAACGGCGCCCTAGGCGATGTAAAATGTTATAAATCTTCCACCAGCCTATGTATTGCATGCAATTATTAGTAATGCTATCAACGTGATACTTATAAAATATATTTTATATCAAGTATTTAAGAATTCCTTTGAAAATACTGGTGGTTGAGATAGGATTCAGTGTGATCATCAATGGTTGAATGAATTGGAAATAGTTATACGAGGTCTTTGTGTTAGTAATTGAAATTGCGGATTAAGGAGTACTGGATGAGTTTGCTTATGATTGTAGTGATAGTGTGACAAAAATGATATTTACTGCATATATGAAAATAATATAGAGCAGTGAAGCATGACATTTTTTTGAGCCAGACACATTATGCGCAAGAATGAAATACACGTAAAGACAGAATACTGCTGCAATGGTAGCTTGCTGGAAAGCATAAGAATCCATTGAAGTGTTTGACGGCATCAATAAACTGAAGAAACAAACCGTACTGAGGGACTGAAGAATTACGCCTGTGGGTGTCAAATCCTGTCTCTAAACTATCAGTTGAATAAAAATTAAAATTGAATAATATACAGAATGTAAGTTACAATATAATAATTCTAATAAGATTTTAATAAATTATAATAATCTAAATGCTACAATTAGGGAGCGAATATAAATTAAAACAGACGATAATACGATGTATAAATTACCACGTCAGTTATAAATATGATTTTCTACAACGTGACGAGTTGCGAATTACGAATTACTATAGAAATAATTAATATTTTCGACTGATGGTGCTTGATGGAAATTGATTTTAAA